>JAHPZR010000340.1:0-35000 GCA_019787425.1 Platygyra sinensis | reverse complement strand
ATTGCCCGTCCAGCACAAACAGATCAACACCAACTTTCTCCCATGGCAAATTAGGCACACCATGAGGCTTTAAAGGCTCTTTGCATTGTTCGGGCTGAAAACGGTTGCAGATTCCACACCTAGACAAGTGATCTTTGAGCTAGGCAGTGAGTCCAGGCCAGTAAACAATGTCGCGGGCACGACGCAATGTTCCTTCTATTCCAATATGTGATTCATGCAGGCTCTTCACAACGCCAGAACGCTCTTTAAATGGTATCACAAGGCGATGGCCCTTGTAGACCAATCCTTCTTCTATGGTCAGCTCATCACGGCTGTTCCAATACAGCTCAATTACTTGCCTCTGACGCCTGTCATATTTGTGAGCTCCTGGCAGGGTCTCTGGCCAACCCTCATGAATAACATCAGACAGAATCTGTAATTCTTCATCCTTGGCAGTCTCCTCGCGCAGCTTTTCCAGACGAGTGAGGGAGACACTCAGATCTTCACCATGTTTAATCTGCTCTAACTCAAAAGCGAACAGTCGTTCTCTGATAGAACGGACGTCACTGTCTTGGGTCTGACTCACTAGTTCATTTTCCAAGTATGCGCGACTTAATGTATCAGCCAAGAACATGGTCTCTCCTTTCTTGTATTCCACTTGGATGTCATAGTTCTGCAGGCGGAGGCGCATGCGTTGGAGGCGTTTTGGCGAACTGTGGATTGGTTTCTTGAATATGGTTTCCAGCGGCTTGTGGTCTGACTGCACAATTACATTGCTTTTTCCAAAAATGTACTGATCAAATTTCTCACATGCATAAACTATGGCGAGTAGCTCTTTTTCAATCTGAGCATAGTTTTGTTCAGTTTGAGTCATCACGCGAGAGCTGTAAGCTACTGGGCGCTCCTCTTGCAACAGAGCTGCACCAAGTCCACTTTGGGAAGCATCGCATTGAATGACCACTGGCTTATTCACGTCATAGTAGGCAAGAACAGGTGCAGATACAATCATTTCCTTAACATGGGCCACAGCATCAGTATGACTTTGCAGCCAACACCACTCAGCATCTTTTTCAGTGAGTTTTCTCAAGACTTCTGTTTCTTCGGATAGACGTGGGAGGAATTTTGCCAAGTAGTTCACCATGCCCAGGAACCTACGTAAGGACTGAACATCAGTGGGGTCTGGCATCCCCACAATTGCCTCAACCTTGTGTGGATCTGGTTTCAGTCCCTCGGGAGTTAGAATGTGTCCGATGAAAGGAACTTCTTGCTGTCTCAGTAGGGCTTTCTTCTTGTTCAACTTCAGGTTTCTCTCACGGCAGCGGTCTAAGAAGGCACGCACATTTCGGTCATGGTCTGCTTGCCACTCAGTAGGTGTGTTGCCAAATCCAACAATCACAAAATCATCTGCAATTACTTCTACCCCTTTAAGCCCCTCAATGTGCTCTCGCATTTTGCGCTGCCAAACTTCCGGTGCACTATTGATGCCGAATGGCATTCGTTTCCAACGGTAGCGCCCGAAAGGGGTGTTAAATGTTGTTAAACTACTAGACTCATCGTCAAGTTCCACTTGCCAGAAACCATTACTGGCATCAAAAACACTGAACAGTTTTGCCCCATTCAGCCTAGTTGCAATTTCTTCAATTGTGGGCATCGGGAAATGTTCACGCTTTATGGCCATATTCAGATCCCTGGGATCTAAACAGATGCGTAACTTGGGTTCCCCCTCAGCTTCAGTGGATGGCTTGCTCACCACTAGCATACTTGATACCCAGTCGGTAGGATGGTCAACGTGTTCAATTATGTTGGCAGATACCATTTCTTCGAGTTTCTGCTGAACCCGCTCAGTCATCGCAACAGGTAGACGCCTGGGAGGATGCACTACAGGTCTGATGGACTCGTCTATTACAATGTGGTACTGTCCGTCCAGCTTTCCTAGACCTTGAAATACATCGTCATACTCTTCCAGCAATGGCTCTGTGTCGGACTTCAGTACACTGACGCGTGGATCTCGGTCACTGTCAAGAATCTTTATCAAGTTCATGTCCAGCATTGTCTGCTTAGACAGTATGGGCTCATACCCATGGCCCCTGACTACATTGACTTCAATTTTGTGTGTGTTTCCTTTGCGGGAGACATATACTGTGGCTTTGCCCTCGATGGGTTGCTCATCTCCATTAGCTAAAACCAAGACTGACTTGCCACGTGCACTGAGGAAATTCAAGTGTTGATCGTCTGTCACCTTCTTGTACACATCCAAAGGCAAAAGATTGCATTCAGCCCCCGTGTCCATCAGGAAACTTACATCATGACTTGAAAAGGGCTTAGACTCCTTTGATACAGTAAGGGTTACCATCTCACGACCTCTGTTTCCAACACCTGCAGCACTTAAATAGAATCGCTCTTGGACAGTAGACACCTTGCTTTTTGCTGGGCACTTGGCAAAAAAATGATTCCTCTTTTTACAATACGCACAAATCTGACCAAAGGCAGGGCAGCTGCGTCTTTCATGGTTCCTACCACAGAATTTACAGTCCTTGATCCAACCACTGCTGACAGATGGGACATTTTCCGACTGCTCTTTCTCTTTCTCTTTCACAGCACTCAATCCAGACTCAGCAGACATAACTTTCATTTGAACAGCCGTACTCTCGGCGGCACGAGCGATATCTATAGCTTTCTCAAGGGTCAATTTCTTTTCTTTGAGCAAATTTTCACGTACCTTGGCAGTTTTGGTACCTGTCACCAGTCGATCCCGGAGGAGTTGATCAGGTGTGATTGACTCGAAATCACAATTTGCTGCAATTTGGCGGAGCTCCGTCAAATATTGATCAACAGTCTCAGATTCCCGCTGATCCCGCGTAAAGAAAAGAAAACGTTCGTAAATAGTGTTTTCCCTAGGAATGCAATACTCTTCAAACTTGCTTACAACCGCAGCGATTTTCTTCGCGTCGTCTGGCGAGGCCCATGTGAATGTACGAAACACCTTGTTCGCTTCTTTTCCAATTACTGCCAAAAGTGTTGCTACTTGGGGTGCTTCTTCCTCTTTATCTAGCTTCGTAGCCAACCTGTAATTATTCCAAGCAGAGACCCAAGTTCACCAATTGGACGCGGTCGAACCGTCATTTAGCTCGAGTATGTCAGGAGGAGGTATTTGGAAATTCGCCATTGTTGTCAAACTTGAAGCCGGACCACTGCTTTCACTCATAAATTCGGCAACTTCTGCCACAAATCAGTCAGTTTTCGGGACGTGTGGATTCGTGAAACTTCTGACACCATGTAACGAAAAGCGGATAGACCACAGAGTCCACAGACTAAACTAATTTTAATGCCCTGGCCGAAAACAACCACGGTACAAGATGGCTGACTGCATACACTGGTCACGTGACCCCGCAAGGCGGGAAACTGGACTGGTTCTTCATGTAAGCGCACTCGTTACACTTTTACCACTCCATGTTCGGCTGCAATTCTACTTCCCTACCTATTTTGTAATATGTGTGCAACAGAGGCCAACTAAAAACCCTATGCTTTATAAGATAAGTGAGACCTTGCATGGTACCAACACAGCTTGTTTTAACAGCCTTTAATAATGCGCCAATAATTGCAAGCTTACCAACATGTTTGATCTCTAGATTACTTAATCCACGAGTTTGGCCATAGGTCTCCGTTGATTTTCTAATTTAAACGCATGTGTCACGATATTATGAAACACCCATTTAATGAGAATCTTAAAAATTATTAATTAAAAAATTCTACACTCCACATTTTTCCACACTCCACATTTTCCACATTCCTCATTTTCCACACTCCTCATTTTCCACACTCCGCATTTTCCACACTCCTCATTTTCGACACTTTTCATTTTCCGCACTCCGCACTTCGCATAATCCACCGAACCCTCGCGGGATGTGATTTTAATAGCAGCGTGACTGCAGAGTAACGCGATCGCACGTATGTATGCCCCCCACGTAGTCGTTGTTAGGGAACTTGGGTAGGAAGTAAAATAAGTGTCTATAACAAACTACTGCGTGGGAGATTAAAGATCACGCATAGTGATTCGAATCAGCAAGGTCACCTCGCCCGAGCCGAACTCCTTATATTTTCAAATTGCAGAGACCCACACGTAAAAAAAATAATAATAATAATTACAATCAATTGTTCACTACATTTATCTCAAGAAACAGCGTTTGCTATTGTTGACAATGTGTTGTAACAGTAGTAGAAGTATGTATAAAACCCTGTAATTGGTAAAAATACTACTACAATACAGCAGTAATAACATACAGACACTGAAGCAATGCTTTTTGACTTGATCACTTGTTTGCCATAAGAAGGAGATCATTTGGTGTACAAAAATTATCTCAAGGCAGAATGTATAAAAGCATTCGTCTTTTTGACAGACTCTTCTTTTCTGTAAAAGTACTTCGCAGAGACCTCAAGAATAATACACAAGACTTGCAAACATTCAACAATTACCCTGCGACATCGAGTGACATACCGCCTTCTACTCAGCAAAACTCAGGTGATATTCCGCAGGCTTGGCAGGATAATTTCTTTACCCTTGAACGTGATTGGTAACAATGCACAATACAGAAAAGCTAGAAAAGCCGCAATTTTTCTCCACGACACACGAAATTACGTATATCGCAGGATATGTTCAGTACGCACAACGAACATTGAGAGCGCATCACGATATTTGGACATTGTCACCCTCTGTTAAATAAGTTCTAGAACAATTCAAAATTTACATCGCAAAGTGCAAATAATGTGGTCACGTTCAGTTGATTACCATACTTTCGATGAGTCTAAAACTCCAGTCCACCAACTCAAGTGGTGTCGAAGATCTCTAATGATGTTGGATTATAAAGATTGCACGATCATCTCGAGCTCTTATGCGTTACAACCACATACAGTCGTCTCCCGCGGGAACCCCACGGGAACCCCCACGGGGCGCACATCATGGTCAGATCGCGATAGGGACTGAGCACTAGTCTACCAGAACCGATGTTAAACTAGTGTTGCATAGAACAGGATGTTTCGGTTTTGAAAATTAATGTATGTCACAGCGTTTTGAATTATCTACGAAAGCCTGTAATGAACTGTTTTAAAGACAGAGCCTAAGAGGAGATTATGAATGTTGTGCCGCGTAGCACTGGAAACACAAATAGTGGAACAGAGAATTAACTCTGAAGTGTAAATTAAAGTGCTACTTAAACCCATGAATAACCCACTGGGCGTTAGCCCTAGTAAAGGGAATCAGGGAACCACACGAGGCAAAGAAAAAATCTTTTGACCTCGGTGGGAATCGAACCCACGACCTCCGGAATAGATCTACCGTTACTCTGCCGACTGAGCTACGAGGTCGCACAGAGAAAGTCGGGGACGATTTTAGATGGTGAATCGCGGCGAAGAGAAAGTAAGGGTACATATGAATGTTGTGTTTCCAGTGTTTCCAGTGCTACGCGGCACAACATTCATATGTACCCTTACTTTCTCTTCGCCGCGATTCACCATCTAAAATCGTCCCCGACTTTCTCTGTGCGACCTCGTAGCTCAGTCGGCAGAGTAACGGTAGATCTATTCCGGAGGTCGTGGGTTCGATTCCCACCGAGGTCAAAAGATTTTTTCTTTGCCTCGTGTGGTTCCCTGATTCCCTTTACTAGGGCTAACGCCCAGTGGGTTATTCATGGGTTTAAGTAGCACTTTAATTTACACTTCAGAGTTAATTCTCTGTTCCACTAAGAGGAGATTAGATTGTCGAAAGTAAGCAATTTAAAAAGAATCTCAATGGTTATCGGTTCTTCGGGCTAATCCGACGCACGGTTCGTTTGGCAAAGCAAGGTAATCTTCAACGAAAGCGAGACTGGTCCCAAACGAGCGATTGAAAGGAAGGGACTTTGCAGAGTGTGCCTACAATGGGCGACAAAAGTGTTGAGACACTTGGTAGTAAAATTCGATTTTTGAGCGTCTTGGTCACATTTTGCCCCCTTCCCCCCAAAACAATGTTGATTTTTCTATTTCTTCGACTACACAGACCACAGCGCCCACACAACATTGAATTGGGGGGCCGGGGGTATCAGAGAATTAACGCTAGATGCAAATAAAATAGAACAAACGCTTAAGTATCGAAAAGCGTCATTTCCTAAAAGTGTCTCAACTACTTTTGTCGCTAATTGTCTGGAGGCTATTTTTGCAAATTGTGGCGATTTCCTTTATATATCCAAGCTCTAACAAGTTTATTTTTACAAAAGCGACTAAATGCGTAGTTCAGAGTGATTCCTGACTGAAGAAAAAGTGACAAGTGTTTTTTTTTTCTTACCGAAATTCCGACAAAAGACGAAACCTGGTGTATCCCGTTAATAAATGGATCAATATTTAGCCCTCAAGGGGGTGTTTATCGCCACTTTTCACTTTTAAAGCGTTCAAAGAGTGTCTACCTCACTTTCATTCAACGCAATTCTCACTACGACATCATGGCTATAAGTGCTTCTCTTTTTGTTTGTCATATCTTGACGAAAAAACAAAAATTGTATCGTTCTTAGGCAAAAATCTCTCCATGTCTGGCCTCAATACAATGCTCAAGTTACCATAGCCCATTACAGGAACGTGAGAGGACTGGGACGAGTTTCGTTTATTGATTGGATTGAAAATCTAAACATTTCAACTGAAATGCTACTGAATAAAAAGCTATCCAGCCAATTTTAAGAGTTTTCAGCGGAAAATTGTTCAAGTGGGAGCCTTGCAAAAGTTGCAAAGTTCCATACAAACCCTACTAATTTTGTGGCTTGTCTACGCAATCCATACAAACCCTCTATTTTAGGTGATGGTTGAAGAGCTACCATTTTGCCATTTACCTTCTCTAAATACTACTATTCTTGGTAAAGACTCTCAAATTTAGTTGATCTTTCATTTAAATATCTTACTAATTATTATGGATGCGTAGTTTTTAATGATATTTCCTTATGTCTTATGAATTAATGTATCAATCTATATATGGTTCATTGTAGTTATTAATACATTTTATATAGTTTTTATAGTTTATTCATATTGTAATTAGTTTGATTATATTGACGTTTGTACCTTTTATAAAATATTTTCCATGTAAATAGTGCTCAGGGCTCCTGTTGATAGCAGGTTGCTTTTAGCTCCTGAAGGGACTACCCTGAGCTTTATAACTAAATAAAGGTGTCTGTCTGTCTGTCTACTTTTTCAAACAACCGTACTCTTACCCAGTCCTCTCACGTTTCTGCAATGGCCTATTACAGATGACCTCATAATGACGTCACAGTAACATGCACATATCATTTTGTTAACGGCATTTTACTGAGCATGTAAAATTTTATATCAACCGATAGTTTGAGTGCTTTTCAACTTTTACTGGGCGAACTTCCAATGGTTTCCAATTGATAAACCATTTATATAGAAAAGTTAATTAGTTTATTCTATTTTTGACGCTTTATCATTGATAAAACATTGAGAAGTCATGACATGAAGTTCAAAAGCGTGATAAAACTAGTGATCTTATGTCATTTTGTCTGCTGAACAGAATGCTGTTAACGGAATGCTCCTAATACGCAAGTGTGATATAAAAATGATGTCATTACACACGGTCAACTGTCGCTAAACCAATAAAAATGTGTCTTCTGAGCCCAAAAGTTAGTTTTATAACATAGTGTCTGATTTTAATTCCTATTGTACAAAGTTTTTGCTTCTTTTTTCAGTTCAACGTGAATAACAATTATTTGATGCAAATAAATACAGCTTTTTTCACCGGTAACCATGAGTAACCACGAGTGACCACGGGTAACCAAATGATGGTTAAAAGGATACTCTTAATATTTATTTAATTAATTAATGGTTACCCGTGGTTGACCGTGGTTACCCGTTAATTCTCATGTACAGCGGTCGTTTGAATTACTCACCAAGATAGCCTGCTTTGGGGGTACCACCGGTTGTTTGTAATTCAACAATTACTTCATTATTTCATTCATTTTTCGGAGAGAAATAAGGTGGAGATGACCGACACCCTAAATTGGCGATGTCACGCACGAATATCACGCAAGATTACAGTTCCAAAAAAGATGATATTTTCCTTAAATTTTTGTCCTGATGAGTAACCTTGCCATAATTTTCCCATGAGAAGGACCTAAATCTCGTAATGAAGCGATGGTAGACATTTCAATAAAGTACTACACCGATTATTTGAGCAAAAACAAGTTTTCTGTTACAGACAATGGGCGACAAAAGTGTTGAGACACTTGGTAGTAAAATTCGATTTTTGAGCGTCTTGGTCACATTTTGCACCCTTCCCCCCAAAACAATGTTGATTTTTCTATTTCTTCGACTACACAGACCACAGCGCCCACACAACATTGAAATGGGGGGCCGGGGGTATCAGAGAATTAACGCTAGATGCAAATAAAATAGAACAAACGCTTAAGTATCGAAAAGCGTCATTTCCTAAAAGTGTCTCAACTACTTTTGTCGCTAATTGTCTGGAGGCTATTTTTGCAAATTGTGGCGATTTCCTTTATATATCCAAGCTCTAACAAGTTTATTTTTACAAAAGCGACTAAATGCGTAGTTCAGAGTGATTCCTGACTGAAGAAAAAGTGACAAGTGTTTTTTTTTTCTTACCGAAATTCCGACAAAAGACGAAACCTGGTGTATCCCGTTAATAAATGGATCAATATTTAGCCCTCAAGGGGGTGTTTATCGCCACTTTTTCACTTTTAAAGCGTTCAAAGAGTGTCTACCTCACTTTCATTCAACGCAATTCTCACTACGACATCATGGCTATAAGTGCTTCTCTTTTTGTTTGTCATATCTTGACGAAAAAACAAAAATTGTATCGTTCTTAGGCAAAAATCTCTCCATGTCTGGCCTCAATACAATGCTCAAGTTACCATAGCCCATTACAGGAACGTGAGAGGACTGGGACGAGTTTCGTTTATTGATTGGATTGAAAATCTAAACATTTCAACTGAAATGCTACTGAATAAAAAGCTATCCAGCCAATTTTAAGAGTTTTCAGCGGAAAATTGTTCAAGTGGGAGCCTTGCAAAAGTTGCAAAGTTCCATACAAACCCTACTAATTTTGTGGCTTGTCTACGCAATCCATACAAACCCTCTATTTTAGGTGATGGTTGAAGAGCTACCATTTTGCCATTTACCTTCTCTAAATACTACTATTCTTGGTAAAGACTCTCAAATTTAGTTGATCTTTCATTTAAATATCTTACTAATTATTATGGATGCGTAGTTTTTAATGATATTTCCTTATGTCTTATGAATTAATGTATTAATCTATATATGGTTCATTGTAGTTATTAATACATTTTATATAGTTTTTATAGTTTATTCATATTGTAATTAGTTTGATTATATTGACGTTTGTACCTTTTATAAAATATTTTCCATGTAAATAGTGCTCAGGGCTCCTGTTGATAGCAGGTTGCTTTTAGCTCCTGAAGGGACTACCCTGAGCTTTATAACTAAATAAAGGTGTCTGTCTGTCTGTCTACTTTTTCAAACAACCGTACTCTTACCCAGTCCTCTCACGTTTCTGCAATGGCCTATTACAGATGACCTCATAATGACGTCACAGTAACATGCACATATCATTTTGTTAACGGCATTTTACTGAGCATGTAAAATTTTATATCAACCGATAGTTTGAGTGCTTTTCAACTTTTACTGGGCGAACTTCCAATGGTTTCCAATTGATAAACCATTTATATAGAAAAGTTAATTAGTTTATTCTATTTTTGACGCTTTATCATTGATAAAACATTGAGAAGTCATGACATGAAGTTCAAAAGCGTGATTAAACTAGTGATCTTATGTCATTTTGTCTGCTGAACAGAATGCTGTTAACGGAATGCTCCTAATACGCAAGTGTGATATAAAAATGATGTCATTACACACGGTCAACTGTCGCTAAACCAATAAAAATGTGTCTTCTGAGCCCAAAAGTTAGTTTTATAACATAGTGTCTGATTTTAATTCCTATTGTACAAAGTTTTTGCTTCTTTTTTCAGTTCAACGTGAATAACAATTATTTGATGCAAATAAATACAGCTTTTTTCACCGGTAACCATGAGTAACTACGAGTGACCACGGGTAACCAAATGATGGTTAAAAGGATACTCTTAATATTTATTTAATTAATTAATGGTTACCCGTGGTTGACCGTGGTTACCCGTTAATTCTCATGTACAGCGGTCGTTTGAATTACTCGCCAAGATAGCCTGCTTTGGGGGTACCACCGGTTGTTTGTAATTCAACAATTACTTCATTATTTCATTCATTTTTCGGAGAGAAATAAGGTGGAGATGACCGACACCCTAAATTGGTGATGTCACGCACGAATATCACGCAAGATTACAGTTCCAAAAAAGATGATATTTTCCTTAAATTTTTGTCCTGATGAGTAACCTTGCCATAATTTTCCCATGAGAAGGACCTAAATCTCGTAATGAAGCGATGGTAGACATTTCAATAAAGTACTACACCGATTATTTGAGCAAAAACAAGTTTTCTGTTACAGACAATGGGCGACAAAAGTGTTGAGACACTTGGTAGTAAAATTCGATTTTTGAGCGTCTTGGTCACATTTTGCACCCTTCCCCCCAAAACAATGTTGATTTTTCTATTTCTTCGACTACACAGACCACAGCGCCCACACAACATTGAAATGGGGGGCCGGGGGTATCAGAGAATTCACGCTAGATGCAAATAAAATAGAACAAACGCTTAAGTATCGAAAAGCGTCATTTCCTAAAAGTGTCTCAACTACTTTTGTCGCTCATTGTAGCTTTGGCGGCCATATTACCATTTCTCGTGACGTCACCATATATCCACTTCTGGCAGTGGCCCGGACTGAATACGAAGATTGATCGCTTACAAGGAGTGTCAAGAATGAACTACTCGATACAAAGTGCTCAGTTAAAAATGCTTATCTGTTTTAAGCTATCTGTTACCCCACCACTTTATACCCCTTCGCCAGCACTCACTTTCACATTGAAATTACTAGTAATAATAATAATGGCTGTTTATTAAAAACTCATTGCAGCAATATAATCATTGTATTGTAACGTAACCATTGTATGGACCTCAATTGCCATGTTTTTTTAATGCTCTTGTAGTTATCATGGAAGAGGCTAAATCTGCTCCCTACCTATTCCCCTCCCCCATTCTCTTTTTACCAAAACCCCCATATCTTCCATGCCCAAGTTCTAGAATTAAGAAAAGGCCAGTTAGCAATTACCAGGAGGGTTAATATTAAATTCTCGTATTCTGCCCCTGGCTTAAGCTTAGCTTTACTGAATAGCTCACAGCGCTTTCACTGACTGGTCTATAATGTGTTCGTGTTTCCCGCAACAAATGCAAGTTCCAGCCTTAACGGGTCTGCAAAAGAAATAAATTTCAGCCAGGTATTTCATATCTGTCACGATTTGGATTACAGTTTTAAATACCTCTGCTCTCTCAGCGAGGGGAGCTGCCTTTGCTTCACGGGCGCCCGCTTTCCTACATCCCTTTCCCTTCCACCCTTGCGCGCCCACCACTTTCGGATAGAGAGAAAAAAGTCTGGGAACGAGTCAAGTAAAGTGTCTTGCCCAAGAACACAGCACAATGTTCCCGGCCAGGGCTGGAACTTGGACCCCTCGATCCGGAGAAGAGCGCGCTAACTACGAGACTACCCTACAAACCACGTATATAGAAAGTAAGTCGGTCAATTGATTTGACGATTATTTTGCTGTGCGGACCTATTTCTTAAAAGAAATAGGTCCGCACAGCTTACTTTTTTGTTTCTTTGAATCATTTACAGGTTAAGGAAAATTAAATTGGATGACTTATTGGAAAGTTGTTCTTTATCGGGGTAAAGAACAAAGGGTACTCTTTCTACCCCCTTTTTTCTTCGTCTTTTTTTGCCACTCGATCCCTACCCGTTTCCTGTTTACCCCTGCAACGCAGGGTATATTTGTTAGGTTTTTCCCAGTTTTTCTTCAGTGCATTGTAGAACGTTCCGAATTTGTACATTTCACAAGCATTCTAGCTTGATTTGTGTTAATTTCCGTTACTTCTTGACCTTTTAAAAATGGCGAAATCCAAGATGGCGGATCTATTAAAGATTCAAGGTCAAATGACGTCATCTGACGTCATATGACGTCTTACCAACAAAAACGACATCATCTTGTAGAGCAAACCCAGAACTATCTAATCAACGTAAATTAATTTTGCTTTGCCTCTCCATTCCCTCTTGTACCACGGTGGGGGCATCAGTTAGCTTGTACTTTCGAGGATAATTTATTTTCTTTTTTTTACAAGTAACAATGTAGCATGGAATAAAAAGGGTGGAACCTGTCAAATAAATGTTCCCTGTGCGTTGAGGCAAAAACGTTCGACCTCTGAGTCGAAATGTTTCTTCCAGCTCTATATTAATATTAAATGATGTTTGCTGTTTGAATTACCTCCGAAAAACCTTCACATTGCTGAGACTTCTCTTCCACTGACCTCCTTGCATACGGCAGCTGCGCCCGCAGTACGAGCGGCAGTCAAAAGTTAGCTGTCCTACCGAAACGACACGATAATAGCCTTTCTCTTCGCAATTAACAAAACTAAAGACAGTGAGTAAGTTGCTGTGGCCTCTACTAGTAGTTAACTTGAGAATTCCGGGTTTAATTTGACGAGGAAAAGCATATTTTGTTCAAAATAACACAACTATTGGCCTACCTGACGACACTCGACGAACTACGAGCGAGGTGCCATGCCGAACGCCGGCGGTCCATTTTTGGCGCCAAATTAACAGTTTGGAGGCACAAAAGTTTTCATATTTTTCACTTTTTACAATCGGATATGGTTTTTGAAATTGCAAGTCCCTTTTTGTGCATATTTAATGCCATTTCCAGTGAGAAAAGAGGCTTGATTTCAGTGCCTTTCCTGACTTGTTAACTTGACGTCAGGACACTAAAATTTTTCCCGCCCGCTGAATGCTGATTGGTCAATTCAAATTTCCCGCGCGCCAGCCGTATGCAAGGCTCGTTCTCTTGGAACATTACTTTGACGGCTTTCTCCCTCGCCAGCACCCATTTTTACCCTAAAGCCTTAGTTCCATGTCTACATGATGTGCCTTTCTTGGAGTACGACAATGTTAATTGCATTCACATATATATGTTTACGTGATCAGTTGGGGTATCGTTAGCTAACAGTGGGAAAAATCAGCATTGGGCATTTCACTATTTCATAGTAAATTCGTCTTCTTGATTATTCTTTCCAAGGTTAAATCCTTCATTGTAATATGCAGAGGACGAGACTGCGCCCTTTAACGACTGATAATTTGAAATTGTCCGTGGCAACTCTTCCAAAGGTCCATGTTTGAGTTCCATATATGGCAGTTCTTCTGGTACATGTTGGTCACGTGTTTGAGTCACGCTGCTCCTTTTCATCCGAGGTGTGCCTCTGTGGAGTTTTTTTTCTCTTGTTATTCACAGGCTCGTCTAAGGCGCCATGCTAGCAGGCTACCTACAATGAGCAGCACGAACACAAGGCAGGACAAAGCGATGACAATGACAAAGTAGAAATTGGAAAAAACTGAAAGACGTAAAACAAAAAGCAAATAAAGACATAAAAGTCACTATCATGAGTTTTGCAGGTTTGCCACAGGTCATGAAATGTTCTGGGGAAATTTGTTTTCTTCTTGACAAATGCTTTGAGGAAAAGTGAGGGAAAATTGAAATACACGGCTAATTAAACACCACTGAAGGCTGACTGAACGATTCTCTTTTCTCAGTGTAAAAGGGAAAATGCGCTGAAAACCTATCAGTCTTATTGACGGCGCCCATGGGAGGTTAGAGGCCGCTACTTTATTAGAGTTTTGTTTCGCGTGTTCCATTCACCATACATTAAGAATAGCTGACTCTTAGGATCGAGAAACGCCAGTCAACGACCCATTTGGCAAATCGCTCATATTTTGCCCAAAGATACCCTTAGGTGACCTAATTCTAAAAATCATATTTAAAGATTCCAGCGAATTTTTATTTTTTAGAAATTCGCGAAAATTTGAAAGCGCGGTCGAAGTGCGGTTTTTCGTGTAATAAAATGACCGACATAAGGTGCGAGGACGAAGCGCTGCTAAGGTCTTAAAATAAATTCAATTGACTTCAAACTTCACACAAATGTGGAACAACCATTCTAATTTATTTTTTGTTTTAAACTAATCTCAGATATGTTTATCTAGTGGTTTTCCGAACCATTTTAAAAACACCTCTCAAGCGTGTTAAAAATGGCGGCACAATATAGGTCATGTTTAGCAGCATAAAAGTGCATCTGGTACCTCACTTTTCGATTATCTTACTTTACAGCCTTAAAATATCATTATTAAACATATACCATGCCAATTTTCATGCTCGAACTCGCAGTATTTCCCTTTGAGAAAAACGAAAATCTATGTCAATGTGTTGGGCGCAAGTGACACAATGTTTATACACGAACAAGAGACAAATCAATTTCAATGGCGAAAATAAAAGGTTGTCATTAATTAAAAATCCCGTCAATTCACTGCTATCATAGAAACATACTTTCCACTACATAAAAACTGTTTTTAGACGTTTTAGAAACGCTTTAACTTTGTCAGTTAATTTCGTGTTTGCCATCATATCTAGTTTGTCATCGCGTGTGTTCCCGTAAACAACACCGTGAATGGTTATCACTACAAACGCAAGAGATTTAATTTCCTGGAAACTTAATGTTCTATTTACCACAGCGCTTTGAGTTCATTAAGACACAATAATGAGTCAACTTGGAAAGCTGTCAAGTTAGCATTAAGGACGTTAAAAGCTAAGACTTAAAATTAATCGAGTTGAAATGTCTTGAAGCAAATTAGAATGGTGCCCTTACTGATTCTAATTTGGCAATCAGCCGATCTCGGCTCAAGCTCAAGAATTCGAGAGGTTAATCCGGCAATGAATTACCGGTAAAACAACAAAATCAAACCGAGGTCATCAAAAGCGTAAGTTAAAAGTTTGAAATAAATTGCGCCTATGTAAATTGGAAACAAGTGAAAACTGTGAAACGGTCAGACCCAAACAAATAAACAAAATGTTTTAAAATGTGACTAATTTCATCCGAAAATGTTACAGGAAACATACCTAAAAGCCATTGATTCCCCTCAATACCACTCCACATTGTATTAAAGAGCCTAAGCTTTCTGCTGTAAGAAACGAGATACATGAGTCTGTTTTTAAAATATCGGCAACCGTCCTGCGTCGCTGATATTCGAGACTCGGTAAAAGTGTAACACAACTGTATGACCAGCCCAGTCACGCTTTCACTACTCTTGCGCAAATGATCAACATTTCACGATTTACATAAACCGATTAAAAGTTTAAAGCAGTGACAGTAGATTTTTAAAGTTGCACTAGCCAGGAACAATTATTTCTTGTTCTTGAATGGCTTTTAGCTGTAGCTACAGGGGGGAGGGGATACTCCCGGAAATTTCAGATATCGGTGTGCCGTGTAGGACTACCTGGTCTCTCGTAACGCCAACATTGAAACAGCAGATGACTCCCGAAGTATCACTCGGTTCCGCTGAGTCAATAGACCCTTTGCATAAATGGCGTCTAAATTTGAATAACAATACTTGGTACATCCATAGCCTCATGTGAAATTTCCTTTGTCTTGAAACATGAACGTGAGGCTAAGGATGTACCAAGTATTGTTATTCAAATTTAGGCGCCATTTATGCAAAGGGTCTATTACCTGTTGTTGCGCGTATTGCATTGATCATGCTACCTCGTTCCCGGGGTTTACCCTTTTTCCTCCCCATTTTCAAAGGGAAAATTGTTAACCGTGGATAAGTAGAAAAACAGTTAAACCAGAAAAGCGTTTTGAACATATTAAGCGTTTACCAACACGCAATTGAACTGGTTATAATGCTAATCGTATCTAATAGAATCTCAAGTTTTCTTTCCATACACACGGGATTTACAGTGCATACTACTAGATGGGCGTGGCCGGGACAGTCAACTTGCTAGTGAACCACTGTGTGGAGGGATTGTAGATCGTGCCTACGCTTTACCCTACTAGGCCTCTGTGTTATTCTTATGAACTGACGATGTTGTTACAATGATATTATTTAGCTTTATGCTAATGATCAAAGGTTTCTTTTAAATTTGAAATAGGCCCTTTGTAGGATCCGGTCACATGGTACGGAATAAATTACGCTGGGACGCAAATGAAGCAGTGGGACTTTCAAAACAAAGGAAAGTCGGGTTGGACTGGCAGCATCGTTCTCTGAAGGACACTTCAGGTCATTTTCTAAAAAAATTACAAACACTGCGACACAACATAGGTGCCATTATCAACGTTTGTGACCATGGAAGCGTCTGCTGATGTTTCCATGGATAGTGGCTATGCAGCAGGAGTGTATAATTGTCCTCAAAGCGGCTGCATTCGTGTCTTTCAGAGGCTGTCTACTTTAGAGAGGCACTTGTCTCTGGAGAACTGAAAGCGGTTTCCTAACGGTAAGTGCACTCGTCCCTGGAGCGCAATCGAGCGGTCCGGGCTTGAGCCCTGGCCAGGGACACTGTATTGTGTTCAAAGCGACTCTGCACCCAGGAGTCTAAATGGGTACCGGCGAATTGTTGGGGAAACCTAACAAATTGGAGGGAAGTGACTAGCGTCCCGTCCAGAGGGGGTAGAAATACTCCTAGCAGCTTCATGCTACAGAAACCGGGATAAGCTCTGGGCACTATGAGCCGGTCGACTCCAAGGCCTCACTATTTTCTTTTTGAGGAGGGGGGGGGGGGGGGAGGGTCGTAATATTTTTGTAGAGAAGGAGAGAGAGGAGGAGGAGGAAGATGCTTTGGAGGAAAAACCGTAATGGCCGAATTCGCTGCAGCGATCATTCTACCTATTTATCAGCTTAAAGATAGATGCTCTAATGTAATTGGTTTCTGACACTGCCCGCAGATGCAGCGCAGCCTCGCCTTCAGAAACTCATCACTCTGTAACATGTGAAAACATGTAATAGATCTCGCGGACTGCGAATTTTTTTGAAAGAAGCAGCTGACTTATTTATGATCCACTTATACTGCATTTTATTTAAAAAATATAATAGAATGAACTAATCCTCTTCCACACATCCCTTACCCACTCCTCAAAGACAAAAAAATCGGCGGTGGGGTTGCGTGACATTTTTCTCGGTGCTCAAATGTCAACTTCACAAAAACACTTTTCATGAAAATATGTATCTAGAAATTACTCCCAGTAAATGGCTCAGGAATTGCTCCCTTATTTTGTGGCCGTTTACCAGTAAGGTATATGGACGGCATTTGGGTATGTCTCTTGTTATTCTAAGGCCAGTAGTTATAGTGCGTAATGAATCATTATGAATATTGTGAAGTTGTTTGCGGTCGAACAATTTTGCCATATCATGTTTTCCATACACAATTATTTTTCGAGGAGGTTGTTGTAGGAAAGGCTTATCTACAGTCTAACACCACTCTTTTGAGCATCAGCTACAGTTAAGGTAGAAGTATATTGTCATTGTACATCGTCAAGCATTCCACCATAGCCACATACCGAATAACACGACGAACCGTATACGATAGGCATAAAACGATGAACAGTTCACACGACTTCTTGTTCGCAATTAACTTCAGGTAGTTCAAACCTCTTTTGTGAACTGCTTTAGACTTACACGGTCTTTCGTTTATTCCTTAATTGTATAAATAGATAAAATACAGGGTGTTAAGAGATAAAGGGAATTTGCGTTTGAAATGTTTGGCGCTAACTTGTCGATTGATTTGCATAAGCGCTCGCGAATTTCAGTTGATGATACTGCCTCAGTAGAGGAATTTGGAGCTTGAAATTTGACTTTCAGTTGATCACACTGGTAACTACAGTCAAAAGGATCTTTCCCAAGGCCTAATTTTTATAATCAAACTGATTAATTTAAATTGTTAACTCATTTCGCGAATATATCATGTGTCATTTGAGCTGAGTATGTTACATAGATTTTCGAATTTCTCAGAGGGAAATAATGGGAGTTCGAGCATGAAACTTGGCATGGTATATGTTTAATAATGATATTTTAAGGCTGTAAAGTAAAATAATCGAAAAGTGAGGTACCAGATGTACTTTTTTGCTGTTAAACATGACCTATATTCTGCCGCCATTTTTAACACGCTTGAGAGGTGTTTTTAAAATGGTTCGGAAAACCACTAGATAAACATATCTGAGATTAGTTTAAAACGAAAAATATATTAGAATGGTTGTTCCACATTTGTGTGAAGTTTGAAGTCAATTGAATTTATTTTAAGACCTTAGCAGCGCTTCGTCCTCGCACCTTATGTCGGTCATTTTATTACACGAAAAACCGCACTTCGACCGCGCTTTCAAATTTTCGCGAATTTCTAAAAAATAAAAATTCGCTGGAACCTTTAAATATGATTTTTAGAATTAGGTCACCTAAGGGTATCTTTGGGCAAAATATGAGCGATTTGCCAAATGGGTCGTTGACTGGCGTTTCTCGATCCTAAGAGTCAGCCACTCTTAATTTTCCTTTTAAACTAAGCAAATATATGGCAATTGTTCTCAGTCGCCATTCACTGCGACTAGAAAAAATAGATACGGAGAAGTTATATATTTTCCGCTTGAAGGTGAAACTCTTTTAGCTTTACAAGCAGTTCATGTAAAAGTAAGATGACAAACGAAGCATAGCCATAAAAGCAGGCGATCAAAATGTAGAAATAGTCGGTAAAAACACACTGCAAATACTCACGTTTTCGCGTTCACTCCAAACAGAAAAAATGTCCTCCTCGAGTAGAAACGGCTGCCGGAAAATGCAAACGCGGGAAATGTCAGGTCACGTGAACCTCTCTGCCGTTCGTGGGGGAAAATACGCGGTGCTTAATCTCTCTAATATCAAAATGAACGGCACTCGCGCGCGAAATCCCGCCTGGTAGGAAGGCTAGTCTTTCCTTTTCGTCTTCTTCACTCTGGGACTCGAAGGAAACCGGGATTCAAAAAGTCGAAGTCGCTTTAATCAAATCGGTAGATTTATGGCACCAGGAGCAAACAATACACGTATGGAGTAAGGTAAGCAATTTTTATTGAGAATTTTCACTTTAACTACCTCCATGAATATCTTGTAGAATATCCCATATAAACCCTTATAATTTGATGCCGTATTATGTTCCTTTTGAGGCCGTAGATCAGAGAAAGCTTGATTGGGCTGCCTGTGTCGTAACACAACACCTCCATATACCGCTAGGCGAGAGGTACGTGATGAACTCGGTCGTTATGTAATAGTAGATGTTGGCGGTGAAATATGTAGAATATAAAGGTAGAAACCGACATAACGTACAATGTTTTGATGCGAAACTGTACTATATTTTGGCTGGCCAAACCAACCTTCTTCAGGTACAATGAGAATTCTGCACTGGGACGTGTTTTTATGTAGCAAAATATGTCAGGTTTCGCGCGCTGAACGTTCGCATAAAGATAAAAAAGTTAACTCCTCTCATCGTGAGCTTGGGCCGCTAGCACTGTTTTGAGCATTTTAGTGAAGCGCATTAAGCATTATTCGAGCATTTTAGTGACATTTTCCCAGAAATAATTTTTTTACGAGAAAATGAAGATTTGATTTGAAATTAAAAGAGTTTCAAATGCCACCCTAATATAATACAGCCGCGTGGAGACAGTGACAAGGTGTCAGCAGTAGTCAAATCAATTAATGGTGCTATTTTCCATTCATATCACTCAGAGGTCAGTTTGAAAGGAATTGGCTGGAACATTATATACAATTTTAAGCACCTTGAGCTGTTAATTGCGTTAAAACGTTAAAATAAGTAAAATTTAAAAACACGCCTATGTACGAACATTAACCGAGCATTTTAGTGACTTTTGGGATAAGACCGAGAATTTAAGTGGGAAAACTGGAGCATTAAGGGTCATTAAGAAATTTAAGGGGGAAGCATTTTATTGGGGAAATAAAAGCATAATGTACAAACGCCTAGTTGCCCGGGCCTAGTTGTTTAAATCTCGCATCTGATTTTGGGAGGAATTCATCCACTTTGAGTGAATTTATAGGGTATGCAACTGATTTGACGGATTTTCGTGATGATTTTGCCAGAATATTCGAGGGATAATGAAAAACGAGAGTGCGTCGCAAAATTTGGATATTTAACAGCAACACATCTTGCTTATTTTTAGCTACTCCAACTTTAGATGCAGATATCTAGGCAACCAGTCAGTATATCGAAAAATCCCATTTTTGTTGATTGATGGCTTGTGAATGTATGTAGGTATGTAAATCTTTATTTACACACGGGAAATCATCTAATTACAACTGCTTTACATGATTGCCTGAATAAGACTGTGCAGCCATTTTGTTCGTGTGGCGGCATCCGATAGCCGATAAATTTAATAGAAAAAAAAAAGAAAAACTCGCTTAAAATATAGCCTGCAGAACAGGCGTAATTTTTTCCGTATTTCAGGGGAACAGAGGCGAGCAGCCCCCTCGCACGCAACTTGCGCTTCGCGCTTGCCTCGCTTTCGTCTCTGTTCGCCAGAAATACGCAAAAAATTACGCCTGTTCTGCAGACGACTTAAAATGTATGTGTACAGCCGCCCTTCCCCTCAAGATCAAGATTTTCTCGCGGTGGATTCTACTTCCGCTGCTGAAACTTACAATCTGGCGAAATCCGATGAGCTTTTTTAGAGGGTCGCAAGATCGCAATGTTCGTAATAAAAGACTTTTTTTGACAAATTTTTCAGTGACCTCAACGAAAGTGTTCGCTTTGATTTCCGTAGCCTCTTCCAAGGAGCTCAACCCTCCAGTAGTGTAGAGCGGATTGCCTCTTTTCAATATTCACCAAACTTCGGAGCGCAAATTTACAATATAGTAGTTTCCAACTACTGACTTCACCTCTTTTGTCATCAGAAACGTTCCCAATGAGTATTACAGAAGCCACATGTCAAATGAACTATACCCAGCCGGAAGGAAACAAAAAAAGTTTCCACTTTTAGTGCAACAATCGGAGACGCTATCCACCATAAACCTTGACCTAGAAATGTAAAATGATACATGTGCCTGCAATATTAATTATTAGAAAGTACAGCCGCTTAAGTTTGCAAGTAACGCAAAACGTATTGCTCGGGGATGGTCTGTAAGGGACAAACACCCAAGTAGCGGACACGGACAGTACCAGTAAGTGTAGCCTGTTCCAGGCTCTCTGTCAGTTGGAGGATTGAAAAAGCGGGCGGGCGACGAGTACGGTCTGGTAGGCTGATCCCGCTCGCCGCTGATGCCGCTTGTCGCCCGCTCGCTTTTTCGATCGACCTCACTGACCGAGAGCGGTAAGTGTGACTTCCGAGGTATATTCCTTGCTGACGGTTCCATAGACCTCTGCATAGACCTGTAGTGTTTCTCTATTGCGTTTGCCTCGCTTAAGCGATAAAGCGAAAAATCTTTTTCCGTCCCAGCCGGGTCTTCCGGTTGCCTTTCCAAAATCATTTTTTTTAACTAATTGTTCTCCCTCATTTCGTGACGCACTGCGCTATGGCGTTATTTACAAAATTAAAGCATTTATTTACACTGTCGCCCAACAAGGCTTTAAGCTGCAGATATTTGGCAAGCCCTCAAGTGCTGACAGTTCTTCCAGAGGCCAAAACCTGTAGGCTTTTCACACTTCCGTTAGTCAGTATTTCCACAGTGTACGGCGTCGTTCGAATTCCAGTCGCGGTAGAGGTAGTTCTTTCTCGTCACTGAATTGAGTGAGGTAAGCCTTGACTTCAGTGCGCAATACATCACCCGTCGAACAGACATTATCCTGCTAGCCTATATAGAACAAACTAGATAGCCACAAAGAGCTATGTCTTGGTGTGATTAAGTCAGTATTGCATAACCAGCACAAGTGATCAGTTCAGACAAACTGACTCCAATGTCTGACAGCACGCACTACGTTGAAGAAACAACTTACAGGCGCGGCATGCCTTTATTTATAATCATGGCCGCTCACCCGGCAACGCAAACTGAAGAATCGAGTCGGATTAAATTACTACGTTACTCGTGAATTTTGAAACAATTGCTGGATCTGGGTAGCTTTGTGCTTGAGATTATGTTGCCAGACAGTGATTAAAAGCCCTCAGAATTGCTGTTCCACAGCTGGGAACATTTGGAAGGACAGCTTCTCATCGGCTGATACTGCCAATGAAAGGTGAAAGAATACAGTGATTGTGTCATGCAAATTTCAACTACTTCCTCCGTTTATAGGGTCCTATGTATGAACAATAAAAACTACTGCAGTTTATAGTAATTATGACTTGAGTTGAAGTTGAGCAACTCATAATGACCTTTTTCCCATCTCTCAATCTTCCAAGCACTATCGTCGCGACAGTCCAATATGTGCAAAACAGTTGAAGGTAAACTATAATGTTTAACTGGAAGTTAGTTAATTATTTATCATCAAACTTCGATGCAGATGATTCTCTTCAAGGTGGTGTATATGTCAGGTGTTTTTATTCCAATGTTAAACGCAGTAAGAAACTGGAGCTGTTTTATTATGAAAGTACTAGAGAGATAGTGCGCTAAAAATTTGTCACGCATTCTGTCCCATCACAGGTAGCCCAAGCTCAGTATGTGGGTCATATTTTGGACATACATTCAGTGTAAGAGCTCAACTCTAATTAAATGTAGATATTAATTGGACATGACCTTCATTTTAAGAGATACTATCTCTTGAAACGAACGTCATCTCTAATTATTAACCATGTACGCTCCGTATATTTAAAGTGCACCTAACCCCAAAAACTTTTTTTCGCTAAAACAATAAAGCTTATTTTGTGGAGTAACTAGCCGCAAAAATTTTTCGATTTGGTTAAATCTTTGATTTTCTATGGCTCGTCAAAGTACGTGAAATTGCCGCAATTTTGGTCCACGACCGAGTTTAACGGAGAATGGGTCGAGGGCCGGATGGACGTCAAATCGAGAACACGATGACTCTGAGATTCGCATATTTACTTGTTTCTGTGGGAAAGGCTGGAAAAGTTGTTCGAAAAAAATGCTAGCCAGGTGCGCTGTAGTGTGATGTAGCAACACAACAAACTTACAGGAGGTACTCCGCTTTATGCCATACGTTTTATGGAGAGATGTCCTGAAGAGGAGAAACGTACAAAGTGATGGCTCGATTCGTGCAAAGTGATAGCCGTCTAAGAGTTCGGTGATCTGTTCCATAGAGTATTTCAAACCAGATGATCTCGCTCGATGCCTGGATTTTCAGAGAGAGGAAGGGATTTTGTTGACTCAGTGACTTAAGCGAGACGAATTTGGAATAACCGTCCATCGATTCATGAAGCCGTTGTTACATCTTATCTGAGAAACAACAGCAGTCAGTCGGCACAGCCGACAGATAGTTTTGTATTTGCCCACTACTAATCTTAAAACTCATTTCTGAAGCCATACAGGTTTAATTCCTGGATATTCAGTAACACACTTTAAGGTAACATCAGCACCAATATCTTCAAGAACAAGATCACTCTTCTTTGAGTCTTGACAACCTTCTAACTCACTCTAATATAATAATAACAACAATAACATTCGCTGATGTTTTGAAGGGAAGCGACGCTACAATTTCCACACTCGCAGGAAAAGAACACAAACATTGTGTCATGGGATAATCATTTTGGTCTACGTTGAACGAGTGAAGATAAATAATTTGAGAAAGTTAACGGACTTGACTTTTATTTATACGAAAGTATGTTAATGCGAGATCGAAGAATGCGCGAATTTAGTAAATATACGCACCACACGCTACAGTCTCTTTGACTTCTACATATCATTGCCTTCAGGTCTGTCCATCAGAGCTCGTTCGAGTTCTTTGTCAGCATCCACCTCATATTGTCTATCCATTCTTCGTTGGCCAGAGAGTTGTCAGCATATAAATCAGCTCGGCCGTCATCATTTAACTATTCACTTTGCTTTGTTTACAAGTGCGAGTCGTCATTCTCTTCAGCGATATAATAAATTTCGGAGTCTTCTGAGTCAAAGCTCATTTCAGAATCCGACGAAGTAGAAGATATTGTTGATAAAAACAGAAATCTGTCGACTGTGGAGCCCCCAGCGAAAAACTTGTGCGGCAAAAAGGCTTCCACGCTCACACAGAGTAAAAGGCCCGACTGGGACAGCCGAACCTTTCGTTCTCGAAGTGACGTCACGGCTTTACTCTCCCCAGACTCCTTATGTTCGGTCGTGAACCATACGAAACTCGGTTTCAAGGGGGCACAGAAATTCGAGGATTTAACCAAATCGCAAAATTTTTGCGGCTAATTACTCCACAAAATAAGCTTTATTGTTTAAGCGAAATTTTTGGGGTTAGGTGCACTTTAATTATAGTTGAACTCTAGTTTTTAACAGACTGTCAATATATACCCACAAAGCGATCTTGTACTACCTGTGGTGCCACGTTTGTTTTGACCTTGCATTGAGCAATGCTCGGAAAATGACGTAGCGCTGTTTAATATATAGTAAATAGTCTGGTTTATTAATCAAATCGTCGCGCTTAGACATAAGCGAATTGCGAAATTATTTTACCAAGATAAAGCTAATTACATCACGTTGAAAATGGACTGGGCCGTGCAATAATGAGAGAAGAATGAAATACAATAATCTTTCCTTTTATGAAAGAAATCCCAGCCGAACGACAAGGCTCAGTCTTAGCAAACAGTGAAACCGTATTTTAATAAACAACCAATCCTTTAATATTGGTCACTTACCCAGGGATTAGTTAATCTGCAATTCAAATGCCAAAAAACCGCAAGTGATTTAGCCTGTAACTGAACGCTGCAGAAGAAGAAGTTTCGAGGAACGCACATCCGGATGGTCTGCGTAGGAGGCCACCAGCGAATTTGCTACTGAGTCATTTTCGATTTTCAACTCTTCTAGCGTGGATTCCGGTCTAAAACAGTGGAGATAATATTTGTACAGGTATTAATATTTCCAGTTGTTACACTGTGCATTTATGTGAATAACTTTATTAGCACTTTCTTTGAATTAGCCTATGAGTAGGACTGAGCAGAAAAATCGGCAATTTTTCAAGGAGGTCAGTAGGTGTTTTGTCTGTTACCAAGTTCAGTTCTTTCGTGTGATGTTAAACTCAGTTCTTTTATGTGAAGTTGTGGGGCCAAGCAATTAATTACCTAGCATCAAATAGTAATTCGTATTTCTCTTGTACGTATTCAAAACAATCAAATGTAATACGGAATTAACAGTACGTACGTCACACAGCATGCCGAAGCTGCGGCTGACAGGAAATTTAAGTTCTATTTACTTATATTTGCGATTTGACCACAAATATACGTTTAAAGGAACTAAATTTTGCGAAAATTGTCTGATCTTTGTTAACAAAGTGAGTTCAGTGGCACAGCTGATTTTTCCAGTTTTGCATAGAAACAGCTTCAATGATGACAAAGCAACTGAAAAACCATTTATGTGTTCCTTGTCAACAAAGCAGAGCTATACATTGCACATACACAACGTCTATTTGCGCTTTAGGCTGAAGGAGCTGAAGGACATTGTCAATTTTTTCAAATGGACACTGCAGAGAAAGAACTGACTCCAGCAACTTCTGCTTTCTCTCACCTTGGCAACGCAGCCCGTTATTTAGCATAGTATTAAATATCGGGTGGTTCATTTCCGCGAAAAAAAAAAAAAATCGCGGGTAATTATTTCGCGACTTTGGAGTCTCGTGAAAATAAGTAACAATACCCTGCTAGCACCAGCACAATAGCTTCGATCATTCCCAGATAAGTCGCTTGCCTCTTCGATCCTCTGACTTAGTCAAGATAGATCGAAACTACTCTGCTAGCGGGGTAAGGTGAATCATGATACGCCACTGAGAACCACAGGGCCGGATTTTAAAGCCAAGAGGTTTTTTGTTTACGTTATGTCTGATGGCTTTGTAGCGTACCTTGCAAGGCGCTAAGTATTTACTAGTTATTTTTTCAGAGATTTCACGTGATCTGCACACGTAAGTTTTTGAGCAGTGAGAGGTCCGATGCGAATTGACAATTTTTGCATGAGTTATTAAGTGGACAGAAGATTGTAGTGATTTATGAATTACAGAAAGGACAAGAGAAATGTCAATTTGATCCAGCTGCCAACCATCCCTGCAGTCCGTAACGTAGTTCCGTTATTTCCTTTTGCGGTTTTAATGACTATAAGAGTTTGACGTCTCTTAATACCTACGCCCTCGGCCTCCGGATGAAATGAACCGTGATGAGAGTCTCGAACAGTACTTCTCACGGACATTTAATACATATTGTACGAGGTCGAGGGGTGTAATATGAATTAGTAAAAAATCACACTTGTTGCTAAGCACACTTGCATCTAGGATTCTAAGACGAGGATTGTAATTGTGGGCCAATAATAACTCAATAGACTGACGCGGTTTCAAGCCTGTTTAATGAGTTTCACCTATTGAATTAACATCACTTGATGGTCATGCAATATTGCTTACATAAAATCTTGAGTTTGTAACGCACTTTTAAGTTTCCTACTGCAGTGTTGCATTACAGTCTGATACTGTTTTGTTTCTATTTTCACTGCAGAGACATAATGTTTACTTATGTTTGTGTTCGTATGTCATTGCGTGATGATCATTGACCTTGACTGCCTCAATATTCCTGCGTCACGATCGATCTATGAATATTATGTAACCATAGCCTACATGATTAACTGTGTCCATGAACAGGTCCATGAAGTAACGTGCCGTTATTTTGATTTCAGCTTTTACCGATTCTGTGCCACTCTGCAAGAACGAAAGCCGAGTTTAGTTCATTGAATCAAGAACAGTCGTAATGGAAAAAGGAATGGAACTACACGACGTGAGCCAGGTAGGTGAAGCGTAAACCACGATTCTCTAGCAATTAACTGACTAAGAAAAGCGACAAGCAACTGAAGCTATCCAGAGAGGTAATGTCAGTGACCTTTGAATTCAGTGTTCAATCATGTCCAGTGTCCAGTCATGTACAGTGTCTAATGTCTAGTGCACGTGTCTACTATCCAGTGTCCATTGGTCTGATAATCAAACCGCCTGTTTGAGTTTATTGTTTTTGCCCGCGCCACTGAGAACAATTGCAAAACAGCGAGGTTAGTGACGAATGCGAGGTACGTTAAAGTGATCATTGCCAACGTACATCACATAAAAAGTTAACATCACAAGTAATGTTCTCACTCTTTTGTGACTCTTTGTTTTTACGGCCGAGGTGGGGGGGGGGGGGGGGAGGGGGAGGGGTGCACAAACTAAGTTCCACTAACATGTATAATTATTAGTGTTGTAAACGGAATATTAATTAAACTCTTTCTGATTTGAGCAAGTAAAGGGAGCGGGCCATCACGAACACTTCCTTTCTCTTTACAAAATTTGTCGCGGAACAAATCCTGTTCTCTCCGTGTCTTGGTTCATCTTACGCAAGCCGTCGACAACGGCAGACCAAATGTCGTTCGCATGTCGCGTGCTAAATGATAGGCTTTAATTAATGAGCAATACGAGGGCTCTTAGATAGAATAGGAACTTTATCAAAGTGTCAATACCTTGCACCCTGGGAAAATCCCATACCAATTTGGGGACACAATTAAATGAACGAAAAAAGAAGCCATTTGACATAGTATTCCTCTTTAAAGGGGCTCAGTCACGTTTGAAAAGCTTAGCTAAACTTTTCAAATTCCTTGTTTGCAATCCGTGTCAATCTTCTCCATCCTTAACCATCCTTGTTCCTTTATGGTTTATTATTATCTCTTTGATGTTTTTCTATCTTTATAAAGTGTTATTTTTAGGTTTACTTCAATTTAACGGTTATTTTTTTGATGTTCAAAATAAACTCAAGATGCCGTGACTGAGCCCCTTTAAAATGTATAAAAATAATATAATCATGCGGGTATTGAAAGCGCTCGGACATATACTTGTGATTGCTGTACTTAAGTTATAGAGGATCGGAGGTGCTATAATTAAGCAAAATCGCCCAAAATACTAGGAAATGATTATTAACTGACAGCACCATACTGATCTTCGGCGTGAAATGCTCGTCATGTAACAGTTCACGAAAGGTCTCACATGAATGGCTCGATACCCTTTACGAGAACAATAGAACAAACGCATCAGAAACAGTGCCCCTGACCCCAAAACAATAACAGATGCAACAATCAAGAGAGAGCTGCTACAGTTCTCTCCGGCCTAGGCCTAAACACTGATCTATAATTGTGCGGAATAGACATGAGGGCTTCCTTTGTTAGGCCCCATTTGTATGTCGCTCTTGTGCAGTCTCGAGAGCCAGAGACGACTCTTTCCCCGAGGCAACTTTATTCTCATCTTCCATCAACGACCACAACATTACACGACGTCAGTCAGAACAGCTTTACAAATATCGGTACATTTCCTAGTCGTTCTTTTGCTCGTAGTTTTTCTCGGCGTCGCCGCCACGCTTAACGTGAGAGAGCTTAATTATATAATATTTTTCTGCAAATGTTTGTATAGACAAATAGATCTAAATGTGCATGACTTCGTTTCTTTTGTAACTCATGGCCTTACTAGGCTCAGTAACTCCTTCAACTTAAAAACCTCTTTTTGCAAAACCTCTGCATTTCAAGCTTCATATTTTAATAGGATTGTCAAGTTATGGAATTTTATTTCTAAATCTGTGCCTGAAAGTGGCTTTTCCAGTATCGATGTTTTTAAAAACTTTCTAAAACAAACTCTGACGAGCCGTTTGCGAACTACATTTGACGTGGAATGCCCATGCACTTGGTCACTTGTAAGATTGTGCGCTCTCCAACGCTCATAGCACACATGCTGATATTGTTTGTGCAATTTTTTAGCTTTTTTAATTGAATTTTCTATTTGGGCGGCACCTCGAATGGGTCCCTCCGTCTCGTTCGTGCTTGTCCATTTGGGTGTTTTATCTTTTCTTTTCTTTACTTTTCTTTTGGATGGATTATTCATGTACTTTAATTGAAACCCAATAAAATCTTTTTAAAAAATGCCGGTACAAATTGCTTGGAATGTAACCAAAGGGCCTTCAGTGCCAATTCCCCGTTTCCTGGTACTCCCGTAACAAAGAAGTGTATTTAGCAAATGGTTGTTGTTACAAATTAAGAAAAAAATCAAAAGGCTTTTAAACTATATCGTAAATACTTTTGTTCTTGGGCCATCGTAATTCGATCAATAATTAGACACAAACAGCAGTGATAAACATATTGAACTTGCACGTTTTGATTGTGACTTTGATTATGTACTCGTTGAAATTTACCGTTGAAATTTAGAACAGCTATTTATATATAACAAAGGTGAGGGGACTGGAACGTAGATTAAGCAAATACTTAACAGTAAACTATAAAACTTGAACAGATGAATAAAGCATCAGCTTTTCACTTCCGACGTTGACATTGAAAGCTGGCTCAAGTTCTTGAATGAATCAGCTCTCTTTGATTTTACAATGGTAGTCTGTTTTGCCCTTCGCTAAAATATCAAAATGATCTCACTTGATGTTATGTCCAGTGGCCTTGACGTGGTCAGCAATGGCTGAAGTATTGTCACTTTTAGCGAGGGCCTTAAAAAAGTGTAGTTTTTCAATCGTGAAGCCGTCGTTTGGTTTTACCAATGAAAACTAGCTCGTGATATTTGAGCCGGACATGGGCTATGAGGGTATAGAAGGGATCAACTCACAACTGTCTCAAAACCGAGTAATGGCAAGAAGAATAACTCTCCAGATGGGTCGAATTACACAATCACGCTTGTTGTCTCTATTTTGGGAGCGCCTGAAAGATCGGTTCATCGCTTTGGCAGCCATTTTGTTGGCAATAGTTGGGAAAATCTCGCTACCCAGGTCAGCGAAATTACCACCGAAAAAAATTTACGATCCATCGCCTAACTGACTGACTGATCGGGTGAGTGAATGATTTATCCCCCAACTAACTCCTACTCTTCTCTCAAGCTACGCTTTAAATCGTTAAATAAGACCCACACCACCATAAAAAAGACTTTAAATAGTTTTTCCCTGACTCCATGTTACTCACATTCTTTATCCTACTTAGAAGACACCAGAGCCTGCCGTTCAACCATTACCCCAGAAGAGAGAAAGAGCTCTTGGATTGTCTTATCTTATCGACGAGAACCCGCCATGGTACGCTTGCTTATTGTTGGGTTTCCAGGTAAGACTAATGGATGATAAATAAATTTTTAGTTTTTTATTAATATTTTCCTTAATCTCTTTTATTAGGCAATCTTTGTTAGATCACAGTTTGTCTTTCCTTCCTGTTTAATCCAGTTTAGTTCCACTTAGATGAGGTTGCTACACAGCCATGCATGGCCACTACAATCAATTATAGCCAACTGAGGTGTTACCTGCCCAGGGCGGGTCTTAAAGTTAACTACGACGGCAAGACTGTGGTCCTAGTTCAGTTGTTCAGCCTGCGTTATCTAAATAACTTTAAGTTGAATACTGAGTGATGTTGTAGCTATAAGATTATCGAAAGAAAAGCTACCTGTTCTTTCCTCTGTCACTTTTTTCCTTAGCATTACTTGACCATGTTAGGAGGAACGCTGGCAATTCCCTTCATCCTGAGTGGCCCAATGTGTTTTGCAAACAACACGCTTGCCATCAGTGAAGTACTGAGCACTATATTCTTCGTTTCTGGTCTAGTAACCTTACTACAGTCTACGTTTGGAGTCAGGTATTGACAAAAACAGTCTTTAGCTAAGAGTATAATCATAACATTACAATACTGAAGCAAACAGTTCATTATATTGAATATAATGAACTGTTTGCTTCAGTATTATAATGTATAATATTGTATTGATGAGGGGTAAGACATAACAAATCGACGTCAGTTACTCATATCGAAGTTTCTTAAAAGCCCGTTACATCGATTTATTATATGGCTTGTGTTTGTAGCCGACATGACGCGCGCTTTGATTGGCCAATTGTAGACGATTACAGGCCCCAAGACCAAAGCAAAAAACCATATAATAAACATATCATTAACCTCGAACGTTAAATAAAGGGTAGCCCTACTGTGCGATAGTACATTCTCTTGGATGTCTTCTCTTTCCTTTAAGAGTCTTTCAGACGGACATACTGCACATACCGTCAAATAACTTGGGCTCGTTTCAAGTACAACATAGCACACATAGAGCACTTTTTACCAGTATAAAAGAATTGAAAAAAGTGCTGTTGCTGTTTTATTGATAACTAGATTTTTCAATTACCCTCTTCGACATAAAGTAAGGAAAATATATCTCACGCTTTAATGTTATATATTACAGACTCCCCATCGTTCAAGGAGGAACCTTTGCTTTTCTTACTCCGACATTTGCCATTTTGTCTCTGCCTCAGTGGGCATGTCCCAAAGTTGAAGGTCAGTATTAGTCGTTTTTGAGACAAAGCTTGTCAAACGATTAACATTTTCGTTTGCAAACATAGTTAATAGATGGGAATGGTTATGAAACTCGACAAACTTCTTTGTTGTAGGTATTGTTCACTTTTTTTGGCCTTGACCGTGCACAAAACACAATAGTTGTTCAGGGCTCGAAATAACGGCCGGTCAACGGACAATGTCCGAACTGATTTGGGAGGTTGACCGGTCAACCTTTTGTCTTACCGGTCAAGTTGACCGGTCACATTTGATAGTCTTGAAAAATAAAATAAATTAAATTAAAATTTCCATGCTCTTCAGTTGCTTCAGTTGTAGCAAGTCGCTGCGTATTGTCATTTGCGGAACTTTAATCTGAAATCTTGGGTGAAATGCAACAAGAACCGTTGTTTACAATCAGACATGGGGGTTCACGCATATACCATATTACCATATTTCTTGAACACTTGATGTGTCTTCCGGCTCCGGCACACCAGAGTTAAAATGCCAGGTTAATAAGTTTTCTCGATAAATACTAGCCTACCTGTAGGCGTTGGAGTTTTTCTTCGGCGAGAAAACACGCTGTTCGCTTTTCGTGGCCGTCATTTTTGATAATACGCGACGCGGAGGAGCGGGACGAACGGTAGATGACAAAAAAAGTGACGCGGGGGGAGGGGGGCTAGAGGCGCGAAGGTTTTTCCCTTCCCTCCCCTCCCCACTCCCTCGATTTTTGCGCTCGACCGTTCGTACCTGGGAGCGCGCGCCTCAAAAATCCAAAATGGTGCCCAATTAGCGAACGGAACGGGTTTTCCGCAATGAAACCCCCCAGTAACCGCCTGCTAGATGAATACAATTTTTTCTTTTTCTTGTAATGAGGAGTAACATGGATTACTGGCAAAGTTTTAGGATCAAGATCTCACACCGCGATACGTACACCAGAAATCATTATATTTGGAGGCATGGGGCCATTTACTGTGCTTTTACTAAATAAGAAAATTTAATGTGTACGATAACGATATTTAACGTGTTGCGGGTTAGTCTTTACTCTTACAGACAGTGTACCTATTAATACACATAAGTTTATTTTCATTTTGCTGCTGTAATTCACTTTTGTTGTTGACAATGAGTACTTTAAAGTGCTATAAGCTCTAAGCAACTTTTTTGGAAATGTATAACGCAAGTTTTGGTTCATGGGCCCCTGTTTTGAGTTATTTTATATAATTTGACCGGCCAGAAACGGTACGTGACCGAGCTAAAATGAATTTGGCCGGTCATCGTGTCCGGAGACTCTCCGGAAATTATTTCGAGCCCTGTTGTTTACTCCGTTTGAGGATCTAACCAATAGGAACGTGTTGGTTACGTAACTCATGCATAGTGTATGAGCGCTAAACAAAAGATTTTGCACTGGTCATGGACCTTCCAACCTAAATCTTGGCATCTTTGTTTGCTCCTTTGATGTCTGCCGGGCTTCATAACCATTGTGCTTTATTGACTATGTTGGAAAACAGGCTTGTATAAGAAAGCGCTAGTTTAAAAGTTGTGTTACTATAACTCAATGGAAACACAAACTTTTGTTTTTATATGGCTAGTTAATTCGTGAGGTAGGATGAATCAAATCCTATGTCGCCGCTGTGATTGGCTACCTCAGCGGCATGATGGCGCTACCAAGGATCCTTATCTTAAAAGACCTTTGGTAGATCCTTCAATGATCCTTAAAGATCCTGTGAGAATTTTCACCAGGGTTGCCAGATCGGGATTACCCGCTGTGTTTTGCAAGAAAAATTCCCTTGAGAGCGGCCATATCATAATTCTTGGCCAAGCTAGTTCCGGGACAAGATGGCTGGATATTGGTCTTTCTTTATGCGAGTTTATAGATCTTAACTCTGTCACGTGTCCCATAAACACGCAAAAAATCGAACTTGAACAATATCCAACCATCTTGACCTCACGCTTAGCTAATGTACCATATACATATTGACATCATTTTGAAACTAATTTTATGAGTGACTTTCGGGAGAATATCGAGAATCGGAAGGACACCGGCGAAAAATCGATTTTTCTTTTATTTCGCCAAAACATACCTTTGGGTGAACTTATTCAAGGAAAAATAGTTTAAAGTTACCAACGATTTATTTTGCGGCCAAAATTTAAGAAAGTTCGAAATTTGCATATAATGGCGGTTTTCGCAACTTAAAATCTTCAAATTTCACGCTTCTTTACGAAAACATCAGGGGCGTAAAAACAATCCTATGAAAACGAAACTTGGCACAATTGTTATTTCATTCTTATACTTTAAAATCGTGTAGTAAGTTTCTTGAAGTTTTGTTTACAGCTTTTTAACGAAGGGTATTTGTACAGCCGCCATCTGTGTCGCTTGGCAAGGAACAAATAAGGGCCAACTTCGACTAGGATAAATGGCCTCTGGTATATATCATTTGGTCAAAATATTTATATTTTAGGAAACCTTGGTTATTGTTTTTTTCACCAGAAAAGTTCTAGCTCTGGGAATTAAAATGTTCCCCGTCAGTAAAATAAAATGTTACAGCATGTAAGCGAGTTCAACTTTATGCAAATCACGAGGTTGCTCTTTGGAAGTCAACGGTTTAAAACAGGAAACAACGACTCACCGTCATTTACGCTCCTTCTGCTGCTATAGAAATTATTTTAACTTCCCAGTGTCCTTTTGAGTTGTTCTGTAAAATATTTCCAGTAACACAGCGAGCATAAACGGCCACAAAATTCGACAAGGTCGACAATGTTTACATTTGCTGTCGCACACGCAGGTGTGGATTTTTTCATCGTCTTGCTTAGTCGAGAGTCCTTTAAAAATATGAGAATACACCCTTCAAAAGGAAGCAAATCAGTCTCTCATATCTGTATACTTCATGTCGACTTATGGGTAAATAAATCAGTCCCGTTCACTGCGCGCGGAATAAACAAGTCGAATGGCCTTTGCGGTGTGAAAGGTCACATGTTAGGCCGTTATGTTACTTTCTCCGGTTTCACATTACAAGGGTAACGCCGTATTTCACAAGGTAAAAAAAAGATAAAAGTCTGCATGCGAGCCAACTGTGGCCCACCAGGCCGGAGCTTATCCCGGTTTCTGTAGCATGAAGCGACTGGGAGTATTTCTACTCTCCCCTGGATGGGATGCTAGTCCATCGCAGGGTTACCCCTGGCATTAAATTCGCCGGTACCCATTTATACACCTGAGTGGACAGAGGCACCGCGAGAGTACTCATTTCACATGGCATTTGGTTTTATTTAAAATGGTCTCAAATATATTTATTTAGGAAGCAAAAACAACAAATGATTAAATCACGAAATTAAGGCGGCACAGCACATTTTTTTTTCTGTCACAAGATGAACAAATCTGCAAGCATTGGCGCAATTTTAAATGAAAGCAGGGGCGGATCCAGACTTTGAGCGTAGAGGTGGAGGGGGGGGGGTGGGTGGGTGGGTTGATTTACTTGCCCTGCTGCTATAAGACTCCAAATAAACATGTCTGTCTGTCTGTCTGCTGTCTGTCTGTCTGTCTGCTGCTTTTCTTCTTTGTGGGGGGACCTGGACTCGCCACTGTAAAGTTTACTATAAAAATAAATAAATGTTTACATAA
>JAHPZR010000339.1:25000-65036 GCA_019787425.1 Platygyra sinensis | reverse complement strand
GCGGGTGAGTTCTAAAATGTCCTTACATTTTAATCTATACTCTTTGACTGGCGTTCTTGTCGACGTTGTGTATCCTAACACCACCAAATCCTCGGGGTCTTATCGCGAAGTCTGCCTCATAAGCGGTTCAAGCTTCTTGTTGGCTCTTCTCTGAAACCTCCTCTTCTCGTTGGCTTTTTCCCGGGGTACTCCGATCTTTTCTTCAGTTCGTGAAAGCCGACATTTTTAAACTTAAAAATTGAATATGACCGAGAATCCAAGCGCCACGGTCAAAAAATCTGTTACAGGCTACTCTCCGTAGCGTATTTCTGGGTAAAATTTTCTCGGGTAAATCTTCTCTCTCACAGTTTATCGTCAATTACCGATAAACTATGAGTGCAAAAAGTAAAAACTATGGAAAAATATACAGGTACTAAATTGGTTTAAACGTTTTGATGATGATGATAATGATGATAGTGATAATTTGAAAAACAAATTTTCTCTTTCGATCTGAAAGTTGCAGTCATTCTTGTTTTCTTTGTCTTTCGTAGAAGCTTTTTGATTTAGTACTCCTCGGTATTAATTAAGGACAGCTTTTGAATTGTCAAAATACTGAAACATGTTTTGAGGAAAAAAAAAACAAAATAAAACATTTTCATGGAGATTTCTAACTCTTGATTCGTTACGTTCCTCTCAAATAACACTTCAGCAACGTTACCGAAATTTATTTGTAATCTGCTTTTCATTCAATTTCGCTGCGCATCTAAGAGGCAATTTGCTGTAACACTCCCTAAAATGAACATGACTGACACCGTTTTGTTACAGCAAGCATTTCAAAAAGTAGAATTGGTTTATGTCACGAGACGATTTTAAACGCAGCATTGTAAATCCGGGTAACCGTGCTGCAGGTTTTTAATCGTTTTCAAAAACCTGGAATTAACATGTTGGCGCATGAGATAATTTTTTATACACTGCATGTCAAAAGAAAAATTACGAGACAGGTTGCTTGAAAACATCCAGAGTAACAGCGCCTTATGGTTAATTCAATAGAACAATTGCCTACGCATAATTCTTCACAAACCGCCGAGCGACGAATTGCTACCTGCATTTATCTTAAAAATGATTCTCTGTCAACATCTCTATAGAGGGGAAGATTAAGGAATCTCAAAACCAACTATTATCTCGCTAGATGGAAAAGGGGATGGCTGAAAGAAGGATGATGCTGTCATTTCGTTCAGAAAATAATCAAGGTAGTTGACTCATTGCTTTTTATAGTATTTTGTGTGAACTTTGTCGGACAAAAGTCTTCGAAGTGTAGGAAACATGGACATCAAAGGGCAGATGATCGAGATGCAGGCTTTCTTTTGGATAGTCGTAACAAACGTCCACTACATGTGATGTTCTTGGCGTGAGAAGCAAGCAGCTGAGACTTCTCCAAGAGAGAAATTCCACCCTGAATTAGCGGTGCATCGACATATGCCGAAGTACGGAAACAACCAGTTCGCAGCTTCAAGCGATTTCGGGCACTGAAACCGAAGACGTAAACAAGATACGACATCGCAATTCAAGAGACAAGAGTCGTAAAACAGGCAAGACGCGCGGGCCAAAAGGAAACCGGAAAACGCGTTTATTCTGTTGCGGAGAACATGTATTCAAGAAAGAGAAATGTCCTGCATGGGGCACAAAATGCCTAAACTGCGGAGGCCGCAATGGAAGAAGGCACAGCACCCCGACGTCTTGATTAAACAGATCGAGACAGAAGAAGCCTCCGACGCCAACTCCAGTGATGTTAACTTCTTTACCAGCATCACAACTACAATAAGTGAAGTAAACTCTGGAAGCTTATCAACATCTGGCGCTATGCGAAAGAAATTTACACAGTGATGGAAATCGGAAACCAGGCTGTCACATTCCACATTGACTGTGGCGCGTCGATAAACATCATCACGGAAGCACTTATTGGAAATTGGGTCATCACGCCGACATCAAAACGGATCATGATGTGGAATAAAACGGAAATTACACCCCATGGAGCTACAAGAACTGTACTTTGAAATCCCAAGAATCGTAAGAAATACTTGGTCGAATTTGTGGTCGTGAAGGAGAACCTTAGACCACTCATTGGCGCCCAGGCAGCACAAGATATACAGCTAATTACAGTCAATAAAGAGAATTCCCTGTTTGAAGCAAGCAGAGGTAAAACTACTCAACGCAGCTGAAGAGGTTATGAAGCGATGTTCTGACACGTTTGATCGCTCGTTAGGAACGTTTTCCGCAAGTTTCACGTGAAAGTTGAACCAAACGCAGTTCCTGTTATTATACCCGGCGGCGAATTCCAACAGCACTTTTAAGTGCTGTTGGAATTCAGAGAAATTTAGAGAAAAATTGACCAAACTTGTTGATGAAAAGATAATTTCTCTTGTGGACCAGCCGACATTCTCGGTCAGAAGCATCGTCCTAACCACAATGAAATCAGGGCGCTAAGGGTTGAGGTAAACCTATCCAAAGCCTATGTTAGATGAAATATTGCCCAACCTACCGCAAGCAAAAGTCTTCACTACCGTGGATCTGCGTTCAGGATTTTGGCAGTGTGTCCTCGATGATGAGTCCAGTATGCTGACGACATTTAAGACCCCTTACGGCAGGTATCTCTGGCTTAGGTTACCTTTTGGATTATCCGTATCTCCAGAGATCTTTCAGAAGCGTGTCCTTCAGACACTAGAAGGACTGGAATGCGTATTAAACACCGCTGATGACATCCCTATCTACGGCATTAGTGATTGCCCAGAGCAGGCAAATGCAGGCCATGATAGACCCATGATAGAAAGTTAGAAGCGCTACTGTAAACGATACGAGGAGCGTGGTATCACCTTGAACCGAAACAAGCTCAAGCTACGTCTAAAGAGAACGAAGTTCATGGGTCATATGCTAACTGACCATGGACCGGAGCCAGATCCAGACAAGATTAAAGCTGTCCTCGAAATGCCGACTCCCCAGAATGTGGAAGACGCAGAGCGCCTAAATGGCTTCGTAACTTATCTCGCGGAGTTTTTGCCAAAGCTTGCTGACGTAATGGAACCGATCAGACGACGTACACGTAATCAGCCTTAAGAAAAGTCAGGAGTGTGGCAACGGAAGCTCCAGTTCTGCGTTACCATGATTCTCCCTGTCAGTTAGAGGTCCAATGCGATGCCTGTCAGAAGGGACTTGGCGCAGCTCTGATGCAACGCGGCAAATCAATCGCATACATCAGCCGAGCTCTGACACCAACCGAACAAAGGTACGCACAAACTGAAAACGAATGCCTGGCTAACGTCCATGTGCTGGAGCGTTTCCACCAGTATACATTTGGTAGGAGTGTCCTTGTCTACAGCGAACGTAAACCACTCGACTCAATATTGAAGAAGTTCCTAGCAAGTGCACCCCGCCGACCCCAAGGAATGATGATGCGTCTACAAAGGCATGACGTTACAGTCAATTACGAACGTGGTCAGAATATGTTCCTGGCTGAGCTGCTATCACGAGCATACCTGCCGAAGAGCCCAAAACCGCAAGACAAAGAATTTGAATTTGCCAACATAGCAAGTCGCCTCCCAATCTCAGATCCTAGACTGGAAGAGATCAGACAGGAGACTCGAGCTGATGAGTCAATGCAAGTTCTGACCAAAGTGTTTCTTCAAGGATGGCCTGATAACAAGTCTTTAGTGTCTCCCATAGTTCTTCCTTACTTTAACCAGATAGATGAACCGACATTTCAAAATGGTCTAATCTTCAGAGGCCAACGAGTCGTTGTCCTAAAGAAGTTGCTTGAAGTAATGAAGCAGAAAATACGCTCCTTACACATGGGTACGGAAGCTTGTCTCAGACGAGCCAGAGAGTTCACATACTGGCCTGGCATGTGTGCGGAAATAAAACAGCTAGTAGAGTCGTGTGAAACGTGCAGACAGTACGAGTGTGCGACATTGTTAAACTTAAAATTTAAATATGATCGAGAATCCAAGCGCCACGGTCACAAGTTTGTTACAGGCTACTCTCCGCGCATTTCTGGTTAGAATGTTCTCGGGTAAATCGTATAATTACGCGATATTTCATTAATCACTCGCAAATATGGAGAAAAATAACTAAGTATTTTGGGTAACCTTTTTATTTTCTGTCTGTCTCTTTTAAAGACGTTAATTGGCGATGAGCTATGAGTGCAATAGGTAAAACCTATGGAAAAATATACTATGGTTTTAACGTTTTGATGATAATGTTGATGGTGATGATGATGATGATGATGATGATGATGATGATGATGACAATAATAATTTGCAAAACCAATATTCTCTTTTGATCTAAAAGTTGCAGTCATTCTTGTTTTCTTTGTTTTTCGTTGAAGAATTTTTGTTTCAAGCCCTTCGGTATTAATCAAGGATAGCTCTTGCATTGTCAAAATACTGAAACAGGTTCTGAGATAAAAAAAAAAAACACTTTCATGGAGATGAAATGAAACTCTTGATACATTACCTTTCTCAGAAATGACACTTCAATAACGTTAACGGAATTTATTTGTAATTTGCTTTTCATGCAATTTTGTTGCGCATCTAAGAGGCAATTTGGTCTAACACTCCTTAAAACGAACATGACTGGAAACGTTTTTGTTACAGCAAGCATTTCAAAAAGTAGAATTTGTTTCTGTCACGAGTCGATTTTAAACGCAGCATTGTAAATTCGGGTAACCATTTTGCAGGTTTTTAACCCTGGAACATATTGGCGCATCAGACATTATTTTTATACACTGTGTATATGTTACAAAAAAAAAATTGCGAGACAGGCTGTTTGAAAACACCTTTAAAGTTCATCTGAAGCCTACGAACGAACGTGGAACATTCTAGACGAGAGGTTTAGTCACCCGTTTATAGTACCAAATGCGTACAGAGAAAAGCTACGAAAATGGCCTAAGATCGGTATGAAAGATCACCAAGGGCTCAAGAGATTTGCTGATTTCCTAACAAGTGTGGAAACTGCTATGCAATTAATCGAAAATCTAAACGTCTTGAATGACTGCATGGAAAACCAGAAGCTACTAACCTAATTACCACACTGGCTCGTTTCATGGTGGAACAGAGAAACCACAAGAAGAATGTAAGAAGGAAGGAATTATCCACATTTCAAGACATTTACAACCTTGAGCAGTGCTGAAGCAGATCTCTTATTCAATGCTAGTTCGTCTTGTTATGCCGTAAAGGAGGAGGAAAAGGCGACAGACAGCACTCACCAGGAACCAAGCCCAAAATACGGCGGCAAAAAGTTTGCTCATAACACCAAGTCGACGGAAGAAAGTTCAAAGGAGCCAAACAAAACCTCAAAGTCGCAACCGCAGTGTTCATTCCGCAAAAAGACCGACCATCTGTTGAATGCCTCGTAAAGTTTAAAGTAGAGACTTGCGGAAACAAACTGAATTTTGTCAAAGGAAACAGCCTTTGTTTCGGATGCCTGGGAAAGGGACTCATATCTAGTGATTGCAGGAAGAGGCTGACCTCTGCGACCTGTAACAAAAGTCACCCACTTGTCTTCACGAGGAAAGTTACACTAAGAAGCCAGAAGAAGAGAAGAAAAGTAAAGAAGAGAAACCCACCAATGTTCGCACGACTACATCATGTACATCGCAAGGCGTCTCCACCATAAAGAAGTATTGGTTTACGCAAAGAAAACTGCGACGAGCTTGATGCAGAAATTCAGCCAACGAAGCTTCGATTGAGCACCATCACAAGTCAAGACACAATCATCGAGAGCCAAAGAGTCTCAAGCCTTCAAGTAGAGGATATAATTCTGACGTCAAAATTCATATCCAGGTCGCTTTTACAAGTAGGTCTATCCCCGCCAATGAAGAACAACTGATCCCTACTAAGGGAATAACCAAGAACTGGGAACACTTACATACATACATACATACATACATACATACATACATACATACATACATACATACATACATACATACATACATACATACATACTTTATTCGTCCCAAATGGGATCGATTAAACACGAAATGCATGACCTATTCGACTGCAACGTTGGGTTGCTTTTTGGATACGACTGCTTGCAAGCGTTGATCCCAAGAGAGGTTCTTGCCGGTGTCAATGACGAACCGTATGGCATTAAAGCTGAACTTGGATGGAGTATCGTTGGTGGAAGTGATGTAAGGAGTGGACGGTCCCTTTGCCACAAGGTTGCAGTAAAGGAATTACCCGCTGTAACGATGAGTGACATTGTTCGAGTCCTTGAGTCAGATTTTCATGGGGCTTAGAACGATAAGAAGACTTCTCAACAGGATTTGAATTTCTCAAAGATTATGGAAGAAAGAATCGAGAAGGCTGAAAACGGACACTATAAAATACATCTGCCCTTTAAGGACCGCCCTATTTTGCCTGACAACCATTCGATGGCGTTGATTTGTCTTGAGCATCTCAATCGAAAGTTTCTGACAGATGCAAAGTATGAAGAAGATTACGTCAAATACATGAAAGAAGTTCTGAGCAGGGTAATGTCTAAAAAGCACCAGTGCTTGCGCAAGAAGAAGGAATGAAGTAGTACATACCTCACCATGGCGTCTATCATCCAAAGAAAAATAAGATCAGAGTTGTCTTTGATTGTTCAGCGAGATTCAAAGGAACCTCTTTGAACGATCACCTACTCAGTGGACCCCACCTCGCCAACAATTTGGCGGGCGTACTATGCAGGTTCAGAAGATAACCTGTCCATACACTCATCTGTCAGATGAGTGGAGATATTACACCCCAAAACTTTTATAACACCGCATATAACACATCAGTATATATTCGATGGCTATGGCAGCGTTGGCTGAAGAGATTTTGCCCTCACATTGGCTCTGGTCACAAGTGGGTTTGACGGCAAGAGAACCTGGAGAAGACAGTACAGTATGTTACGAAAAATTGTTGCGTGACTTGGAACATTTGCGAATATGCTAATTTAGTCTTGAATCTTCTCGCATTTTAATTAGTTACGTGTCACGGTGACTAAGCAATTTATCTTAGTCGTTTACGTCTGCTACTGTAAATAGTTTTACATTGTAATGTTACTTTATTTAGTAGAGCCGGAAAGTTTTAGAACCTTATGCTGTAAAGTATTTAAGCGGATCGGTGTAGTTTTTAGGTGGTTTTATCCCAGGAGTGTTTCAGGTTTTTTCTCCCAGGAGTGTTTAGAGAGAATTATCTCGTAAGTTGGTGATAGAAATATTTAGCGTGGATTACATGTGTGTAAATTGAACGGGAAGTCTTAGTAATAGTAGAAGGAGTCAAACTGATATGCATAGAGGTCGCTCTGAGTAGTTTATCTGTCACAGCTGCGACGTTTGCCAACCACAGAGACATAACACACCATCTTTTATTACAACGTGTTGACTCCCAAGGAGGTGTTATTTCAGCGGCATATCTCCAGATGGTGCTGTCTCAATGCTATCTTGATATTTTCCATAGGCCTTGAGAGCTGAAGACATCCATTTTGAAAATGGATGTTGTTGGGCTCGTTTTTTTGTCGTGGATTTCAATAATGCTTCGTCCAACGCACGCGGCGGGTGAGTTCTATAGCTGAAAACTGAAGCATCATTTAAATTCAATTATTTGAATGGCGTTTGACTAATTTTTAACCATCTTTATGCATTCTGGGCCGCAGAATATAATTTTCAGTAAATTCCTTCCTCTTATCAAAAATTCATGTTATTTTTATTTGAACATAAGCTAAGCTTGAAGTTGCGATGATGTCTTGACATAGAAATTTATTTAATATTTATGTTACATGTAACTTAATCTAAAGCTACCTTGAACGAAAAAAATAGTTTGACGGGAAAAGAACGAAATACTATGGAACTCGAGGGTTTTTTGAACAAAACAACTTTAAAAGAATACACAAGTTATTGTTTTCTCGAAACACGGAATAAAACGTCTTCGGAAAAAAAAAAATTGGTCGTCGAAATGATATTGTTACGGTTTCTTGACGACTCAGGGCTACAGAATATAATAATGATGTTCAGCATCCTCACATTGTAAAAACGTTAACAAAATCGCACAATAATTAAGTTAGCAGTCGAAATCGCAATGACGCCCTGACAAAACTATGTATCAACTTTTGGACTACCTTTGTCACGAACCCACTTGGACAAAAACGCATTAATAGGATAACAACGAGGTCAATGTTTACATTCTCAATAGCTGGTGTGCCAAAACAAAGATAAAGAATACGACGGAAAATGTCCTGAACATTGCAGGCTTTTAACTGAGTGATCGTTAGAAAACGTTTTGCACGTTTCTTTCATTGAAATAAAATATTCACCTGAAAACAGGCGCGTGAGATGGAATTGGGAAGGGGTAGTTGACAAAACTGCTGATGGAAATGTTTAGCGCGGATTATATGTGTGTAAATTGAACGGGAAGTCTTAGTAATAGTAGGAGGAGTCAAACTGATATGAATAGAAATCGCTCTGAATAGTTTAAACACGTTCTAAAAACAAACGGGATATTCTAAAATGATATTTTTTTGGCAATAATCGGCCAATTAATTGAAATTCTTACCAAAGGTGGTCAAAAGCAAATTAAGGCTGGTAAGATTTCTAAAGAACAAGTTAAATGTTGCCAAAAAGTCACTTCATGTGGCAAAATTTATCGCAAAAAGCATGATTTCTTCAAAAGGTAACGCATGTGAAATGCAAAACCTGCAGGAACCTCGCAAGCAATTTACCTTACATGCAAACATTTGGGAAGGTGCATGGAAATTTCCATGTACCTTGCAACGAAGCATATGCGTTGGCAAAGTACATGGAAATTTCCATGTACCTTGCAACAAAACATATGGCAAGGTACATGGAAATTTCCATGTACCTTGGAATGAAACATATGGCAAGGTACATGGTAATTTTTATGTACCTTGCGATGAAACATATGGCAAGGTACATGGAAATTTCCATGTACCTGTGAAACATAAGGCAAGGTACATGGAAATTTTCATGTACCTTGCAAACAAAACATATGACGAAACATACCCTGCCATATGTTTTGTTGCAAGGTACCTTGTCAGTGGCATTGCGAAAGAGTATCGTTGCTGCCCAGAGAGACATAGAAATTTCCGTAGACCTGCATTGATGTATAAAAGGACATTGAGAAGATTTATTGAGCACATATCAGAGTGCAGTACCCTTTTAACATTGTCGTCTTTACGACAGTGTGTATACAGCTGACAGCGACAAACGTCACATCCGAGACTGAGCAGTTAACAAGATTTAATCTTGTTACAAGGAAGCTGTTTTTATAGCGTAAGTCAGTTATTCGAGACTTCTTCGCTAACTCAGTTTAGTGCGTGAAACGAGGCAGATATTTCGAAAACATATGATTTCTCACAAAATTTATTTTGAGACACACATAACCTTATCACGAACTTAACAAGACAGCTCTCTTTCGAAGATTCGTGGACCTAGAAATTAAAGAAACAACATATGTGAATAAATTGTAAAAAAATGTTATGAAATCTTTTAATTAACGTTTGGAAGAGTTAAGTCTCTTGTTTGTTTGGAGTTGTCTGTGCTAATCTTCGGCTGCGTGTGTGGGTTTAGTCTCTTGTTTAGCTCGTCAGAGTTCACTAATTTTATCTAAGTTCGGCTGCATGTTCTCTTGCTTAGTTCATGTTCACTGTGTTTATCTTCGGCTGCATGTATGGGTTTCAGCACTCAAGGAATGAGTATAATATTTGTAAACCGCTTACTCACAATACCCATCTCCTTCATACGTTTACATGTAATCGGACCCGAAACTTAATCTTCGCTTACAGATGATTTTTTTAGATTTATTTGGTTTACAATGCCACATGTAGGTTTTTAGCGAAAATTACAAAAATGGCGCACTTTTGGATAATAATGACCGGAGTACTGACCTACAAAATATACTTTTGCGGACAACTTCATGGGCTCCGCATTCTGTGACTATTTTCAGTGAATTCGAGTCATTAAGTTCATTTAACACTTAACGAGGTAAATTAATCTATTCCATTTACCTGTAGATTTATGAACTGTAGCATGTTCGCCAATTGTCTTCTCACCGAGTTTCGATATACAACCTCAATTGCTGGCAGTTCCACAACCAATGATATACAGTGTCCGTTCCTGTTCAGTGTCATTACAGCTTATCAGACTACCAGCTCATGTCTGCTTTGATCGCGAGAACATGTTTGTTCAATATTTAGTTGGGACATCACATCAATTCTCAGAAGTATTATAAGCTCATAAGATGACCGACTGTTAAACAGCCGAAATAAAAGCAGCTTGTCTGACAGTTAATATTTCACCGCAGTGATAGGTATATTTCTGCGGTTATTAACAGCATCTCGGCCCGGATCCGGCTGATTCTAAAGCTTATATCTCTGCGAATACAAACAGAAATAACACTTTTCTCAACGTAACACTCTTTCTAAAGCGTAGTGTCTTGCCTTTCTCTTTTTCATTTACCGGCCACTATTGTTATATGCCTCAGTCGTTTTTCAAAGCCGACACCGACAAATGCAACCCTTACAAAAACAACCCTATTTTATTTCTGTTTTAAGGCTATTTTAATGCTATCACATCTATTTTTTCCCTATTTTATCCTTGCAAATCTCTATTTTATTCCTAGTTTACCAGATGAAGAAAATAGGGCTTCTATTTTATTTTGTGTTTTACATTTATTTTAAACCTATTTTTTAGCAAGATAGAACGAAGTGGGGTATTTTATTTGTGTTTTCCGAAAAAATCCTGCAAAATAGACTGTTTTATCCCTATTTTTCTTTGGATGGCAAAGGCGATGACTTGCTACTTTGCAAAATAGACATAAAATAGGGGACTATTAACTGCAAGGGACCGCATACGATAAACGCTGCCAACGTAGGATCTACTAGAGATCTGATCAGCCAAAAAAATATGTGTATAAAGATTAAACTGCAAGGCTGATACTACGTGAAAAACGTTTCGAGACACCAACATGACCAGAACCGATAAAGCAGGATCGCAACTGTGGACAGCTGTTTCGCTCTTGTTGGAGCTCGTCAGCACAGTGTAGCGAAGATATGTAACGCCAGCCAAGAGCCAACGCACATAAATTGCACAATGACCCGTTCACTATATCAAGTTCCGTACTTTGAACTCACTTGCGCTCCGAGACACGCGTTGCCACATCACGTGCCCCGGAGCGCAAGAAGACCAAAGTGTCACTATTGGTGTCTCGAAAAGCAAAAAATAAATGTGGCTAGACAAAGCCAGCCTAAACATTCAAACTCATGGCCAATACCATGCTTAAAAAAACGCAGCGTATCGGATCTGAAAAGACCTACGGTCCGAAAATTCATAAATGAGAGACTATTAACTGGAAGGTTTATCGTATGCGGTCCCTTGCAGTTAATAGTCTCTCATTTATGAATTTTCGGACCGTAGGTCTTTTCAGATCCGATACGCTGCGTTTTTTTAAGCATGGTATTGGCCATGAGTTTGAATGTTTAGGCTGGCTTTGTCTAGCCACATTTATTTTTTGCTTTTCGAGACACCAATAGTGACACTTTGGTCTTCTTGCGCTCCGGGGCACGTGATGTGGCAACGCGTGTCTCGGAGCGCAAGTGAGTTCAAAGTACGGAACTTGATATAGTGAACGGGTCATTGTGCAATTTATGTGCGTTGGCTCTTGGCTGGCGTTACATATCTTCGCTACACTGTGCTGACGAGCTCCAACAAGAGCGAAACAGCTGTCCACAGTTGCGATCCTGCTTTATCGGTTCTGGTCATGTTGGTGTCTCGAAACGTTTTTCACGTTGTATCAGCCTTGCAGTTTAATCTTTATAAAATAGGCTATGAAAATCCTATTTTATTTGAGTTAACTTTGACTAATGACAAAATAGCTTTAAAATACACTATTTTATTCCTGTTTGTGGATGTTGGTTTGACCCCTGTCTTTTTCATTGCAATAATATGCATAAAGTAGTCTATTTAATCCTATTTTATCCTAGGCACCCAAACCGTAGTTAGAAATGACAAAGTGCATGTGTATTTGTGATAAAATATCACTATATTTTATTTTGTATTATTCATCAATTCAAGATTCGCTAAATTGTTACGGTGCAAATCATGATTTTCAGGCTGTAAGAACTTCAACAATGAATCTATAGGTTCTACAAATTATTCCATCACAATCAAACAACAGTACATGGGGTTTAATTATGGAAATCTGGCATTTGAGAAGCTTGAATCAAGTATTAATGTTGACATTCAGTTTTCCTTTAGAAACGTGCATTACAAAACGGTTAGTGTACCTTTAGGAACACAAAGGTTGGATGAGAAAGAGATGACAATCACTTGCCACATGAGACTTCTTCATAAACAGCACCATGCATTTCATGCTTCTTAAAAGTATATAGTTTTAACTCTGTAAGAGTGATTTCTTGGGATAGTTATACTCATCTTCAAATGATGTCTGAACACTTTCCAGCCTGTGTCAGGCCTTTAAATTCAGTAAAAAGCCGAGTTTTCGGTGCACCGCATGAACCGCCATCTTGGATTCTAACGTTGATAAGACCCTGGAGACGAGTTTGCTATAACCCATGATGCAATGTTCTGAGAAAGGCGCTCGTTTTAACGGTCACTGAACGAAGTTTGAAAGGACGGTTTGAAGACTTTCAAGATGTTTGAAAGCCCAAAAATCTGGATCTGTTGGCTCTTCAAGAGATTGTAAGTATAAAGTATCATAAGGCTTCTGGATTGAGAGTTAAGATGGTGTTTTTGATGATCTGTACTCCAATGATATTTGCAAGTATTACTAAACTCGATCTTGGCCGTTTTGGATCTACTTTTGTCTCTCTTGGGTCGTTCTTCTTGTCTATTTCAGCTTCTCTACATTGCAATCGTAGCTTAAACCTGAAACAGTTTAAAGCATGCCACAGTGGTCGATCTGAACGCGTTTTTCTTTTATGATCGGCTGCCATCAGGGTTCAAAGAGAACACAAACTTATGATATGATTTTAATCACATGTTGTTGTGTGCCTTTCTTTTCTACAGTTATTGAAGCAGAAAAGCTTGAAGTAGACGGAACTACATGGTTAAAAAGCTAAGTGAGAAGCAATTCACAAACATGAGCGATGACACTTTCACTATATATTGCAATTATAATCTGCGGGACTTGGAAAATGCAGTGTAGTAGTCTTGACTTGATTGCTTCTAAACTTTGAATTCTGAACAAAGATGTCAGTATAAGCTTCAAACTGTATGACACAAAGAAACCCTTGGATTTTAGCAAATAAAATAAATCACGAACAGAAACAAGATGTTTCAGCTGGTCTTTAATCTAGTGTGGGCTCTTACTTTGGATACTGGGCAAAAAGTCTTGGTGATTTTCATCAAGACTGTAAATTATATGGAAGGTTAATGTTGGTGATCGAGTCATAATTTGTATTTTGGTACTTATGTTGTTTTTGAATTGCCATTTGCTTCTTCTAGCTTCTGTGAACAGTCACATTTAATGTCGCTGCTTTTTATAATTCTGGGCCTTTGACCTGGCTTTAAATTTATTTCACATGGCACATTTGCAATTTCATAAATCTCATTGTACACTGGCTAAATGAGGCTCTCATGTGTCCTATTTTAAGCCTGTTTTATGTCTATTTTAAAGCTACTTTAACCCTGTTTTATGTCTATTTAAAAGCTATTTTAGGCCTGTTTCATGTTTATTTTAAAGCTATTTTAAGCCTGTTTTATGTCTATTTTAAAGCTATTTTAACCCTGTTTTATGTCCATTTAAAAGCTATTTTAGGCCTGTTTCATGCTTATTTTAAAGCTATTTTAACCCTGTTTTATGACTATTTTAAAGCTATTTTAAGCCTGTTTTCCAAGGTAATTTCCTCTTCATCCCAATTTTATCCCTGTTTTATTACTATTTTAAGGCTATTTTCAGCCTATTTTATTTTCAACTTGTTTCATTCACGCTATTTTAATACTATTTTCTCATCAATTTTATGCCTATTTTAAAGCTATTTTCAGCTAATTTACGTAAGTTTTGGTCAATGCTCTGGACTATTTTTTGGCTATTTTTTGTTTCAAAATAATAGGTTTAAAATAGGTAAAAAATTGCTTTAAAATAGTCTGGGAAAATAGTGAAAAAATACAAAAGTGATAGGAATAAAATAGTATATAAAATAGGAATAAAATAGATATAAAATAGGCAATATTTTCGTAGGGGAAAACAATATGTTGCTACTAACTACGGAAACCTGAACAATAGCATTCCTAAAACGTCTGACGTTACTGCGGTTTAACGGAATCACGTATTGCAATCCGCCAAAAAGGCAAATAACGATTAGAGCTGTAGCTAGGAAGGAGGTCTGCTCCAGTTCAAAAACATTGTTCTTAAATTGTTACGATGAGTCCTATGCAGAGGTACTGCCAAGTTTAGGAGACAAAACATCTGTGTGCAAGTAAGTTGAATGAATTGCGCTCGATCTTCTGAAACTTATTATTGACATTATCAGTGAGAGAAAGCATGGCGTTTATGGGGCGAACGGCAAAGGTGAAACTTTTGCCGTCTGTTTTGGCTGTTTGTGCTCTAAAGTGAAGGTATTTGTACTTGGACTGGAAGTGAATATTAGGATTGGTCTTTTTGTGTGTGATATATCTAAAGGAAAGAACACAAAATCTAAAAAAATCAAAGGGGAGGTTTTTGCTGTTTGCCGTCGCGTAAACGTCAAATCTAATCAATAGACTGACGTTTACGGCAGACGGCAAACGCCAAAAATTACCTCTGATTTTCTATTATTCTCTTGTAATCCCCAGTTAAATCACACAAATATAGAAAACTGTCTTCTACTATTCACCTCAAATACAACTGCATTTTCAATCTACTGAACAGACAGCTGAAGACAGACCGCAAAAGTCTGATTTTTGCTGTTTGACGTAACGCAGTAATGCTTAATCTCTTTTTTGTGGCCGCTGTGTGTCAGTTCGAGCTGGCAACATGCCGGAATATTTCGCTAGTAAATAGATCATTAGATTAAACCAAAACATGCTCAAAATCTAGACGACTAGGGTAAGTTTATGTATAACAATCAGTGTTGATGTATTTTGTTTTTTTAATTTCCAGGTCCGTGTCTCGTTCAAAGAGGAAAGAATGTACTGTTGTTTCATACTGATGTATCCGGTTTAAGTTAGTTGATTAAAACTATTTAATTCTTCTGCAGTTCTCAGGTTGTATTTAGAGTTTATATTTCGCAAGAATTACTTGAGCAATTGGTCATCAGATGGGGAAATGCTTGCTTATGTGTTACGTACACGGACATTTCCATGTACGTTTTGTTTGTGTAGCCATAAGGAACATGGAAATTTCCATGTACCTTGCCATATGTTTCATTGCAAGGTACATGGAAATTTCCATGTACTTTGCCATATGTTTCGTTGCAAGGTACATGGAAATTTCCATGTACCCTGCCATATGTTTCGTTGCAAGGTACATGGAAATTTCCAAGTACCTTGCCATATGTTTCGTTGCAAGGTACATGGAAATTTCCATGTACCTTGCAATGAAACATATGGCAGGGTACATGGAAATTTCCATGTACCCTGCCATATGTTTCATTGCAAGGTACATGGAAATTTCCATGTACTTTGCCATATGTTTCGTTGCAAGGTACACGGAAATTTCCATGTACCCTGCCATATGTTTCATTGCAAGGTACATGGAAATTTCCAAGTACCTTGCCATATGTTTCGTTGCAAGGTACGTGGAAATTTCCATGTACCTTGCCATATGTTTCGTTGCAAGCTACATGGAAATTTCCATGTACTTTGCAACGAAACACATGGCAAGGTACATGGAAAAAATGTGTTGTACCTTTCACAACACATCATAAGGCAAGGTATATGGAAATTTCCATGTACCTTGTCATATGTTTCGTAAAAGAAAAAACAAATTGGCAGAGGTCACCTGAATAACTGATAAATTTGCCATGCGTTTTTAAAATTGGCAAAATTAACAAAATTCGCGTTGTTTCGTACCAAGAGAAAGCTGCCTCTTCCATGCTTTTGACCAAAAATGAACGTTTGGGCTTACTTTTTACCATATTTGATGCCTTCCTTGCTAAAAACGCCTTTTAAAGCTGATTCTTGCAACTAGATTTTGGCAAAAATCTTGACTTCTCTTGACATTTTTACCATAGCTGTGTTTAAAGCTCCTGCCCTGGCAAGGATTTCGGTTATTTACGCATTTCTTACCAGGTCATATTTTCGTTACCCGTGGCAAAATTTAAGCACTTTATGTGAAATTGTGCCAAAACTTTTGCCACTCTGGCAAAAAGATAGTCATAAAGGGCATTTAATGCCAGATTTGCTAGCTTGGTCTGAAAAAAATTAAGCCGTTTTACTTTATTTGTTCCAGAAATTACGTTTTAGAATGTCCCGTTTGTTTTTAGAACGTGTTTTTATCTGTCACAGCTGCGACGTTTGCCAACCACAGAGACACGACACACCATCTTTTATTACAAAGTGTTGACTCCCAAGGAGGTGTTATTTCGGTGGCACATCTCCAGATGGTGCTGTCTCAGTACTATCTTGATATTTTCCATAAGCCTTGAGAGTTGAAGACATCCATTCTGCTTTAAAAATAAATGTTGTTGGGCTCGTTTTTTCTGTCGTGGATTTCAATCATGCTTCGTCCAACGCACGCGGCGGGTGAGTTCTAAAATGTCCTTACATTTTAATCTATACTCTTTGACTGGCGTTCTTGTCGACGTTGTGTATCCTAACACCACCAAATCCTCGGGGTCTTATCGCGAAGTCTGCCTCATAAGCGGTTCAAGCTTCTTGTTGGCTCTTCTCTGAAACCTCCTCTTCTCGTTGGCTTTTTCCCGGGGTACTCCGATCTTTTCTTCAGTTCGTGAAAGCCGACATTTTTAAACTTAAAAATTGAATATGACCGAGAATCCAAGCGCCACGGTCAAAAAGTCTGTTACAGGCTACTCTCCGTAGCGTATTTCTGGGTAAAATTTTCTCGGGTAAATCTTCTCTCTCACAGTTTATCGTCAATTACCGATAAACTATGAGTGCAAAAGTAAAAACTATGGAAAAATATACAGGTACTAAATTGGTTTAAACGTTTTGATGATGATGATAATGATGATAGTGATAATTTGAAAAACAAATTTTCTCTTTCGATCTGAAAGTTGCAGTCATTCTTGTTTTCTTTGTCTTTCGTAGAAGCTTTTTGATTTAGTACTCCTCGGTATTAATTAAGGACAGCTTTTGAATTGTCAAAATACTGAAACATGTTTTGAGGAAAAAAAAAACAAAATAAAACATTTTCATGGAGATTTCTAACTCTTGATTCGTTACGTTCCTCACAAATAACACTTCAGCAACGTTACCGAAATTTATTTGTAATCTGCTTTTCATTCAATTTCGCTGCGCATCTAAGAGGCAATTTGCTGTAACACTGCCCTAAAATGAACATGACTGACACCGTTTTGTTACAGCAAGCATTTCAAAAAGTAGAATTGGTTTATGTCACGAGACGATTTTAAACGCAGCATTGTAAATCCGGGTAACCGTGCTGCAGGTTTTTAATCGTTTTCAAAAACCTGGAATTAACATGTTGGCGCATGAGATAATTTTTTATACACTGCATGTCAAAAGAAAAATTACGAGACAGGTTGCTTGAAAACACCCAGAGTAACAGCGCCTTAGGGTTAATTCAATAGAACAATTGCCTACGCATAATTCTTCACAAACCGCCGAGCGACGAATTGCTACCTGCATTTATCTTAAAAATGATTCTCTGTCAACATCTCTATAGAGGGAAGATTAAGGAATCTCAAAACCAACTATTATCTCGCTAGATGGAAAAGGGGATGGCTGAAAGAAGGATGATGCTGTCATTTCGTTCAGAAAATAATCAAGGTAGTTGACTCATTGCTTTTTATAGTATTTTGTGTGAACTTTGTCGGACAAAAGTCTTCGAAGTGTAGGAAACATGGACATCAAAGGGCAGATGATCGAGATGCAGGCTTTCTTTTGGATAGTCGTAACAAACGTCCACTACATGTGATGTTCTTGGCGTGAGAAGCAAGCAGCTGAGACTTCTCCAAGAGAGAAATTCCACCCTGAATTAGCGGTGCATCGACATATGCCGAAGTACGGAAACAACCAGTTCGCAGCTTCAAGCGATTTCGGGCACTGAAACCGAAGACGTAAACAAGATACGACATCGCAATTCAAGAGACAAGAGTCGTAAAACAGGCAAGACGCGCGGGCCAAAAACGGAAAACGCGTTTATTCTGCTGCGGAGAACATGCACTCAAGAAAGAAAAAATGTCCGGCATGGGGCACAAAATGCCTAAACTGCGGAGGCCGCAATGGAAGAAGGCACAGCACCCCGACGTCTTGATTAAACAGATCGAGACAGAAGAAGCCTCCGACGCCAACTCCAGTGATGTTAACTTCTTAACCAGCATCACAACTACAATAAGTGTAGTAAATTCTGGAAGCTTGTCAACATCTGGCGCTATGCGAAAGAAATTTACACAGTGATGGAAATCGGAAACCAGGCTGTCACATTCCACATTGACTGTGGCGCGTCGATAAACATCATCACGGAAGCACTTATTGGAAATTGAGTCATCACGCCGACATCAAAACGGCTCATAAATAAAACGGAATAAAATGGAAATTGCACCCCATGGAGCTACAAGAATTGTACTTCGAAATCCCAAGAATCGTAAGAAATACTCGGTCGAATTTGTGGTCGTGAAGGAGAACCTTACAACATTCATTGGCGCATAGGCAGCACAACATATACAGCTAATCACAGTCAATGAAAAGAGTTCCCTGTTTAAAGCAAGCAGAGGTAAAACTACTTAACGCAGCTGAAGAGGTTATAAAGTGATTTTCTGACACGTTTGATCGCTCGTTAGGAACGTTTTCCGCAAGTTTCACGTGAAAGTTGAACCAAACGCATTTCCTGTTATTATACCCGGCGGCGAATTCCAAGAGCACTTTTAAGTGCTGTTGGAATTCAGAGAAATTTAGAGAAAAATTGACCAAACTTGTTGATGAGAGGATAATTTCTCCTGTGGACCAGCCGACATCCTGGGTCAGAAGCATTGTCCTAACCACAATGAAATCAGGGGCGCTAAGGGTTGAATAAAGCTCTAAAGAGGGAAACCTATCCAAAGCCTATCTTAGATGAAATATTGCCCAACCTACCGCAAGCAAAAGTCTTCACTACCGTGGATCTACGTTCAGGATTTTGGCAGTGTGTCCTCGATGATGAGTCCAGTGTGCTGACGACATTTAATACCCCTTACGGCAGGTATCTCTGGCTTAGGTTACCTTTTGGATTATCCGTATCTCCAGAGATCTTTCAGAAGCGTGTCCTTCAGACACTAGAAGGACTGGAATGTGTATTAAACACGCTGATGACATCCTTATCTACGGCATTGGTGATTTCCCAGAGCAGGCAAATGCAGGCCATGATAGACCCATGATAGAAAGTTAGAAGCGCTACTGTAAACGATACGGGGAGCGTGGTATCACCTTGAACCGAAACAAGCTCAAGCTACGTCTGAAGAGAATGACGTTCATGGGTAATATGCTAACTGACCATGGACCGGAGCCAGATCCAGACAAGATTGAAGCTGTCCTCGAAATGCCGACTCCCCAGAATGTGGAAGACACACAGCGTCTAAATGGCTTCGTAACTTATCTCCAGGAGTTTTTGCCAAAGCTTGCTGACGTAATGGAACCGAAAAGACGACGTACACGTAATCAGCCTTAAGAAAAGTCAGGAGTCTGGCAACGGAAGCTCCAGTTCTGCGTTACCATGATTCTCCCTGTCAGTTAGAGGTCCAATGCGATGCCTGTCAGAAGGGACTTGGCGCAGCTCTGATGCAACGCGGCAAACCAATCGCATACATCAGCCGAGCTCTGACACCAACCGAACAAAGGTACGCACAAACTGAAAACGTATGCCTGGCTAACGTTCATGCGCTGGAGCGTTTCCACCAGTACACATTTGGTAGGAGTGTCCTTGTCTACAGCAAACACAAACCACTCGACTCAATATTGAAGACGTTCCTAGCAAGTGCACCCCGCCGACCCCAAGGAATGATGATGCGTCTACAAAGGCATGACGTTACAGTCAATTACGAACGTGGTCAGAATATGTTCCTGGCTGAGCTGCTATCACGAGCATACCTGCCGAAGAGCCCAAAACCGCAAGACAAAGAATTTGAATTTGCCAACATGGCAAGTCGCCTCCCAATCTCAGATCCTAGACTGGAAGAGATCAGACAGGAGACTCGAGCTGATGAGTCAATGCAAGTTCTGACCAAAGTGTTTCTTCAAGGATGGCCTGATAACAAGTCTTTAGTGTCTCCCATAGTTCTTCCTTACTTTAACCAGAGAGATGAACCGACATTTCAAAATGGTCTAATCTTCAGAGGCCAACGAGTCGTTGTCCTAAAGAAGTTGCGTGAAGTAATGAATCAGAAAATACACTCCTTACACATGGGTACGGAAGCTTGTCTCAGACGAGCCAGAGAGTTCACATACTGGCCTGGCATGTGTGCGGAAATAAAACAGCTAGTAGAGTCGTGTGAAACGTGCAGACAGTACGAGTGTGCGACATTGTTAAACTTAAAATTTAAATATGACCGAGAATCCAAGTGCCACGGTCACAAGTTTGTTACAGGCTACTCTCCGCGCATTTCTGGTTAGAATGTTCTCGGGTAAATCGTATAATTACGCGATATTTCATTAATCACTCGCAAATATGGAGAAAAATACCTAAGTATTTTGGGTAATCTTTTTATTTTCTGTCTGTCTCTTTTAAAGACGTTAATTGGCGATGAGCTATGAGTGCAATAGGTAAAACCTATGGAAAAATATACTATGGTTTGAACGTTTTGATGATAATGTTGATGGTGATGATGATGATGATGATGATGACAATAATAATTTGGAAAACCAATATTCTCTTTCGATCTAAAAGTTGCAGTCATTCTTGTTTTCTTTGTTTTTTGTTGAAGAATTTTTGTTTAAAGCCCTTCGGTATTAATCAAGGATAGCTCTTGCATTGTCAAAATACTGAAACAGGTTCTGAGATAAAAAAAAAAAAACTTTCATGGAGATGAAATGAAACTCTTGATACATTACCTTTCTCACAAATAACACTTCAATAACGTTACCGGAATTTATTTGTAATTTGCTTTTCATGCAATTTTGTTGCGCATCTAAGAGGCAATTTGGTCTAACACTCCTTAAAACGAACATGACTGGAAACGTTTTTGTTACAGCAAGCATTTCAAAAAGTAGAATTTGTTTCTGTCACGAGTCGATTTTAAACGCAGCATTGTAAATTCGGGTAACCATTTTGGAGGTTTTTAACCCTGGAACATATTGGCGCATCAGACATTTTTTTTATACACTGTGTATATGTTACAAAAAAAAATTGCGAGACAGGCTGTTTGAAAACACCTTTAAAGTTCATCTGAAGCCTACGAACGAACGTGGAACATTCTAGACGAGAGGTTTGGTCACCCGTTTATAGTACCAAATGCGTACATAGACAAGCTACGAAAATGGCCTAAGATCGGTATGAAAGATCACCAAGGGCTCAGAAGATTTGCTGATTTCCTAACAAGTGTGGAAACTGCTATGCAATTAATCGAAAATCTAAACGTCTTGAATGACTGCATGGAAAACCAGAAGCTACTCACACCTAGAATCTATAATCAAAACTCAAAGAATAATGTTTTGCAAGAGATTGGTGGAAAATGAACCTTGTCACTGGAAAACTATTTTATTACACTATCTGAAACCAGTTGGGAATAAGTTCATTCTATGCTGTAATTTTGATGTTAAAAAGCTTCCAATTAATCTTCCAAACTTCTACAGAGAATGTTTTGAGTGTTTTGCGCAATGCTCCGCATCCACATGTAATAGTGTTCCGGAGCTATCACACGAAGAAATAGTCAACACTGTTATCTGGAACAACAAATTCATTTGCATCAATGGTAAATCTGTGTTCAATCAAAGCTTGGTTAGTAAAGGATTATTCAGAATAGGTGACTTGGTCACAGAAAATAATCAATTTATCTTTCAAGGCAATTTGCGTCAGTTGGACTTTTCCCCAAAAGACGTCTTTGATCTGATGTCCTTAATGGATGCTATCCCTGCACCGTGGCGAAAATCCCTTAAAACAAATGGTTATGTAGACAAAATCTCGTTTGTCCTTCAGGACCACATTCAACTAGTCTTAGATAACCAGAACGTCTTGATAAGTGAGGTGACCTCTAAAAGGGTCTATTGGGAATTAATTTCTGGGCTTGTGGCTCAACCAACAGCTCAATTGAAGTATAATGAAACCTTTGATGATGTCTGTTTGGATTGGAAGGAAATTTATAGTTTGCCCTTCAAAGTCGCTTTGGACACAAAAATACGAGAATTCCAATATAAGACAAACACTTTTCTAAAGAAAATAGGTAAAACAGATTCGGCAGCCTGTTCCTTTTGTGGTGTGATGGAGGAATCCCTCCAACATCTTCTCGTGACTTGCCACTTCACTGCAACGCTGTGGAAAGAACTTTTGGTCTGGTGTAACGGTAGAGATATCAACATTGAAACCCTTTCTGCGGTGGATATATTATTTGGTGACTGGCAAAGAAAAGATTGTTTCTTGTTATTTAATCATATTATTCTTATCGCAAAGCAGTACGTATATTATTGCAGGACCAATAATTTAAAACCCCTCTTTAATGTTCTATTACTAAGAATCAAGTCAGTCTATCAATTAGAATGCAAGATTGCTAAATGGAAAAATAAGTGGCAAGTTCACTCTTCGAAATGGAGTGAGTGCGGCTTCGAAGATAAATAAGTTATTGAAATGTGCGTGATGATAATAACAATAATGGTGATGGTAATGATGATAATAATAATAATAATAATAATTATTATTATTATTGTTGTTATTATTATTAATTAACAATATCTACTTTAATTTCAATCTTAGTATCTTAGTACTTTTGTCATTTGGTATGCGTCTGTAAAAACTAGATGTAAAAAAGATGATGATGAAGGGGTGTGTGCGTGCTTGTATGTAAGTGTGTGTAAGTGAGTGTAGTAAGGTAGTAAGTGAGTGTAGTGAATTGTACGTAAAACTGATAATCAATAAATATCATTAAAATACAAAAAAAAAAGAAGCTACTCACATAATTACCACACTGGCTCGTTTCATGGTGGAACAGAGAAACCGGCCACAAGAAGAATGTAAGAAGGAAGGAAGTATCCAGATTTCAAGAGCTTTACAACCTTTAGCAGTGCTAAAGCAGATGTCTTATGCAATGCTAGTTTGTCTTGTTATGCCGTAAAGGAGGTGGAAAAGGCGACAGACAGCACTCACCAGGAACCAAACCCAAAATACGGCGGCAAAAAGTCTGCTCATAACACCAAGTCGACGGAAGAAAGTTCAAAGGAGCCAAACAAAACCTCAAAGTCGCAACCGCAGTGTTCATTCCGCAAAAAGACCGACCATCTGTTGAATGCCTCGTAGAGTTTAAAGTAGAGACTTGCGGAAACAAACTGAATTTTGTCAAAGGAAACAGCCTTTGTTTCGGATGCCTGGGAAGGGACTCATATCTAGTGATTGCAGGAAGAGGCTGACCTGTGCGACCTGTAACAAAAGTCACCCACCTGTCCTCACGAGGAAAGTTACCCTAAGAAGCCAGAAGAAGAGAAGAAAAGTAAAGAATTGAAACCCACCAATGTTCGCAAGACTACATCATGTACATCGCAAGGCGCCTCCACTGTCTTCGTTTCGCTGTCTTCACTATCGAAACCCCATAAAGAAGTATTGGTTTACGCAAAGAAAACTGCGACGAGCTTGATGCAGAAACCCAGCCAACGAAGCTTCGACTGAGCACCATCACAAGTCAAGACGCACTCATCGAGAGCCAAAGAGTCTCAAGCCCTCAAGTAGAGGATATAACTCTGACGTCAAAATTCATATCCAGGTCGCTTTTACAAGTAGGTCTATCCCCGCCAATGAAGAACAACTGATCCCTACTAAGGGAATAGCCAAGAACTGGGAACACTTGGGATCGACGAAAACACGAAATGCATGACCTATTCGACTGCAACGTTGGGTTGCTTTTTGGATACGACTGCTTGCAAGCGTTGACCCCAAGAGAGGTTCTTGCCGGTGTCAATGACGAACCGTATGGCATTAAAGCTGAACTTGGATGGAGTATCGTTGGTAGAAGTGATGTAAGGAGTGGACGGTCCCTTTGCCACAAGATTGCAGTAAAGGAAATACCCGCTGTAACAATGACTGACATTGTTCGAGTCCTTGAGTCAGATTTTCATGGGCCTAAGAATGATAAGAAGACTTCTCAACAGGATTTGAATTTCTCAAAGATTATTAGAAGAAGGAATTGAGAAGACTGAAAACGGACGCTATAAAATACCTCTGCCCTTCTAGGACCGCCCTATTTTGCCTGACAACCCTTCCATGGCGTTGATTTGTCTTGAGGATCTCAAACGAAAGTTCCTGAAAGATCCAAAATGTGAAGAAGATTACGTCAAATACCTGAAAGAAGTTCTGAGCAGGGTAATGCCTAAAAAGCACCAGTGCTTGCGCAAGAAGAAGGAATGAAGTAGTACATACCTCACCATGGCGTCTATCATCCAAAGAAAAATAAGATCAGAGTTGTCTTTGATTGTTCAGCGAGATTCAAAGGAACCTCTTTGAACGATCACCTACTCAGTGGACCCAACCTCGCCAACAATTTGGTGGGCGTACTATGCAGGTTCAGAAGATACCCTTACGCCGTTAATGATGAACCTGTCCATACACTCATCTGTCAGATGAGTGGAAATATTACACCCCAAAACTTTTATAACACCGCATTTAACACATCAGCATATATTCGATGGCTATGGCAGCGTTGGCTGAAGAGATTTTGCCCTCACATTGCCTCTGGTCACAAGTGGGTTTGACGACAAGAGAACCTGGAGAAGACAGTACAGTATGTTACGAAAAATTGTTGCGTGACTTGGACACTCGCGAATATGCTAATTTAGTCTCGAATCTTCTACAGTACAGGTCAAAGGGATTGCAGCACCTACACGCGCGTAAAATGCGTGTAGTCTGCGTGTAGTATTCGTGGACAGTGCGTGGGCAGTGCGTGGACAGTGCGTGGGCAGTGCGTGTAATTAACTGCGTGTAAAATTTACTCTTCAGGTAGTTACACGCATTTGCGTGTAATTTCACCGGTATGCGTGTATTTAAACTGGAAGAGGAAGCCTTTGTTATTCATACACGCATTTGCGTGTATGAATTAATAACGAGCTCTTGTATAAATAACAAACGAGCACCTAAGAAACAAATCTTCTTTCGTAATCTGTAATAGCCCGCACTTCTGCTTAACGTCGAAACTTAATTCTTAGAGATCTCTGAATTTCGTTTACATTTACGTTAAAAGACGAACGACGTATGTCGCAACGTAAATGCGCACAAAATGCCATTTCACTCCTGTTCCTTCGAACAACAATGAAATAGATACTCGCGTACTCTCTCTTAATTTGCTAATTGCCATCACTTCTGTTTAAATAGCGAAGAATCGAAACTTTTATAGCAAAATCTAAGCTGATGTTTAAAATTAACTGAAAATCTCAAGCGAAATAATGTTTTTTTGCTGTTATTTCGTGTGCATCAAGCCTCAGTTCGTTAATCGCTGGCGCCCTTGTGGTTCCTCGCGAAAAGGAAAAACGCGACTAAAAAAGCTCTTGAATACTGGTAAACTCGTAACGCTTTGGAGTACGAAATATTTTAATGAATCTTCGGACTGTTTTAAAGTACACTGATTGCTGTAATTTAGAATTAAAAAGCGACATAATTGTTCATGTTATCTCATAACACGCCAGTCGCTCGCTGGCGCCGCTTGTTGTTGAAACTCGAACGGAAAAAATATTTTACTATGAAGCGGTAAACCAGTCTAATGAAACTGCTCGATTCTATCGGGAACGTTTTACGACCAAGAGCAAGAAGGCGAAAGATTAAACTATATCACAGTGCAGTCCACTACGATAAATGTTACACAAGGTAAATGCTTTGTTTTCATTACACGCACTTTAAATATTCTGTTCTCACTACACGCACTTAATGAGTTCCAGTTGAACGACTGCGTGTAAAATTACACGCAATATCACGTCTAATGAGTCAAAATACACGCGTGTAAATACACGCATTTTCTTGTCTTTGCGTGTAAGGTGCGTGGACACTGCGTGGACACTGCGTGGGCACTGCGTGGGCACTGCGTGTAATGTGCGTGTACTACACGCGCTTTACGCGCGTGTAATGCTGCAATCCCTTTGACCGGTACTGTAGCATATTTATTAGTTACGTGTCACGGTGACTAAGCAATTTATTTTAGTCGTTTACGTCTGCTACTGTAAATAGTTTTACATTGTAATGCTAATTTATTTAGTAGAGCCGGAAAGTTCTAGAACCTTATGCTGTAAAGTATTTAAGCGGATCGGTGTAGTTTTAAGGGGGTTTTATCCCAGGAGTGTTTCAGGTTTTTTCTCCCAGGAGTGTTTATAGAGAATTATCTCGAGAGTCAATAGTGTTTACTGAAGTGTGACGAAGGTCGCGTGTAAAGCTCCGACAGAGGTCGTATTTGTTGAAGAGTAACAGAGAGGTTACGTGGATATCTGGCAAGAGGCCGTTTTTATACAAGAGTGACAAAGGTCGTGTGTAAAGTTTAGCGGAGGAGTGTTTATTCAAGTGTAACTGACAAGCCTAGCGTGTGCTTGTTGTGAAGTCTTGAGTGGAGTTACTGCACTCATCTGGAATAAATAACCTTGTTGTTGTTTCCGACATCCCTGCGTTCTGTTTAGACTTCAAACTACCTGCCACTAAAAACATCGAGCTTGCAACACAGTAATAAGTATCAAAAATGTAACAAGGAAATATTTCAGGGTCGGAAGAATTGTTCATGTGGAGACGAACTCTTACGAGTGGCAGATGTGAAAGTTGAAGATCTCATCCTGTTGTTGCTTGACATCTAGTCACACAATTCAAAGCTGCAATTTTACAACTTCAAGTTGTTTCTAAGAAATCAGTGAGCTGTTATCACTTTGAGTGATCGACCTCGAAAAGAAATCGAATTCTAGCTTCAGTTATCGACTTTGGAAATTACGTTTGTCGAAAATAAAACGAATACTTATTCCTATATCTAAACCAGACTAGACCATTTTACGCGCAACGTGTCTATCTCAATTGGAAAACTTTACAAATCGTCTTTATAAAAACCAAATATGCGATTAGCTAATTAAATGCCTTGATTTTTTGTGTATTAACAACTCAAAAATATTTGGAAATTTCTTTCAATCACACTTCTAAAGGCTTGTACCGCTTTAGGGGAATTTTCAATATGATTTATAGTGTAAATCCTTAAACGCACTTCACGTGTACATGATTGCCAAATTATGCAACCATAAAGCTGTCTGCCTTGTTAACAGATTTCAACTTAATTAAATGCAGAAGGAAACAAATAGAAAAGGAACAAATCAACAGTCGAGCACTTAAATCTAATGCCACGTCAAAAAGAGTCAGGGGTATTCCGAAGTCAGGTTAGACATTCTTCCCAAGTTGCTTGAGCACAATCATGCCATTTGGGTTGTACTTTCTGCCTTCTCTCTTATAAAATAGCTAGCTTACTACATATAACAACATAACAATAAAAACTTGCACTCGATAAAATAATGATATTAGCCAATATTTCAGTAATTGCAGGTCTCCTTCCGTGGAGGACAGGAAGAGAAATGAGGGCAAAACGGCTTTATTCCATTCCAGTTCTACTTGCCCTGTGTCACTTGCTCCATAAAGTTACTGGTCAGCAATGCAGCCCTAGCGAACAGAAACGTGAAACTTCCATACTTGGCATGATGCTACAGGGACACATCTTCAAAAAGATCACAGGTGCAACTTTGGGTAACATATGCTTGCAGGAGTGTTATCGTGACGTCAGATGCTAGAGCTTTAACTTCGTCATTTACCAAGACACGTGTGAATTGAACAACCGCACCAAGGAAGCGAGACCGGAAGACTTCGTTCCGAACTCTGCCAGGTATTACTTTAGACGAGACTGGGGAAGAGGTGAGTTTTACGCAACTGGGAAAAACAAACTTCATGCCAGGGAATGATAATATTTATGTCGATAAATTGACCTATTGTAGTCAAGGCACAAATTTGTTGATCCGATGGTTTTCTGTCTCGTGATACAACAGCCAATCAAGTTTAAGAGTGTTATCTATCCGCCAGTATAAAAGACTGGTCGCATTCTCGAATATTCCCTCCTGCTTTCACCGTCACAGCATATATATCTCTGGGCGAAAACATTTTCCCCTCCCTCTGCTCCCTTATCGCCACCTTTCGAATCGACATTTATGCTATGTTTTTTCGTTTACCAGCCGTGGAGCACCTTTCTCGCCCAAAGTTTCCTAAAAATAATGATTTAATTACTATGGGCGTTGTTAACAACAAACCCTTACTTGAGTTTCTATTAAATCCGCCAGTGTAAGTCGCAAAGAAATGCCAGTTCACGACTTGATCATTTGTCGCACACTATATCATCTTCAGCAAAGTAGTGCGACCCCACAGAGAGCTCCCGAATCCAGTTTCGTGTAATGTACCGGTACAAGAGATCTCTTGATCTCTTAAGTTTGTCGAATCACTAACACAAAGATAAAAGAAAAACACTTTCTTTTTCAGTAATGCTTGGTTCCATCCCGGAATTGCCCGCTGAAACGTGCAAAGAAATCAAGGCCAGCGAAAGAGGACAAGCGGTCTGCGGCCAATATTGGTTAGATTCTATAATACCCGGGCAGACTGTACTCGCTCACTGTGACATGAAGAAGGAAGGTAAGTTAAAAAGGAAAGGGGAGGTTCGAAACCTCAAAACGTCTTTGAAACTTGATCGCTTGGTTTCTAATGCTGCAAAAGTAAAAGGGTACAACTTCAACACCAATAAACCACATAGACTTGATATTTTCCTATGGATTGGATGCTAGTCCGTAGGAGGGTTTCACCTAGCATTACATTTGCTGGTGGTGAGCTAGATATACATTAATCTGCGCTATTAAAGCGAGCCTGAGATGATACTGAAAGTAAAACGTTTAAGTTTTCAAGCGATCTACACGCATTGACCCTTGGAAATTCAAGGGTGATCTTTGAAAGCATTTGGATCCCTCGACCGGTGCTGTGCAGTGCAGTACGAAATATCATAGTTTTGTTGCCGACGTGATATGACTAAGCACGATTTTGCATTTCATTGCAGATGTGAATGAATGCAGCGCTTCTGTCTCCGTTTGTGACGCCAATGCCGATTGTAAAAACACTCGCGGCTCTTATCGTTGTACCTGTAAAGCTGGATTTACTGGAGACGGAAAAACATGCGCCGGTTAGAGAGTAGCGGAATACTAAATTATCTCAGTAGTGCATCATACTTAAGAGGCTGTCTCTCTAAAAACCGACCACTGATTTTACTTTGAAAATTTGATTTTTCTCATAAGCTAAGATTTTAAAGCCCTTACCTAGTTAATCACTAAAATGAGTTTTATTTGATTAAAAATTGTAATTGAATTTTCCTACGCTTAGTTAAAGTTCGGTCCGCTGGACTCAAGTTGCATGCTGCCGAAACTGGAAAAATAGCACATATTGCCGTCGCTCTAGAAAAATTAATATTCGCTAAAAAGTCCCAATTTTTTTTTAAACTATAGACATATCACAGCAATTTGTTTAGCCATGTTTCAGTTATAATTCAATGTTGTTCCTTCAACGGCTCAAAGCAGAATTTCTACCCGTTAAATCGAGTTTTGAACCAAACACGAAAATAGCGCTACTTTGAAGGCGCGTTTTAAAAATGTGGCACCTGTTTGAAACCGCTGAACTACATGAATAGAAAGTATAAATGACACTTAATTCAAAACAATAATATAATTTGTAAAATCATTAATTATTCATGAGCGTGCAAACCAATCCCAGCACAATATTCAGATCACATGTACACAACTGTAAACCCCAATACAAATCAACTGTCTGAAAGCTCGGGGAGGGATTGAATAGGTAGCAGGGAAAGGCTGGGGTTGATGAATTATTAAACAGTAGAATTAACTTTTGATACAAACTCCTGCTCAGCTAATTAGTATTCATTAACTTTTGATACAGATCTCTACTGATTAAAATGAATAACAAAATAAACATATTTTCATCATAGAATTTAATGCGATGAAATATTGCTTCAAAGAATGTCGTTTTACCTCCTGTCACTTTTCTCCAGTATGTCCGTTGCCTCCAGATGTTTCCAGCTGCGCTTTTTTGTTCATTCTCGTATTCTGCCAGGCAGTAAAAACGTTCACCGCCCATTTTGTATTGTACTTGGTGTTTTTAGGTACGGTTTCAGACAGTAAGAAAATTTCTTCCTCTTCAGTTTTCGGCGGACGAAAACGAGCTGTTGCCATACAGGCGATTTGGCAGTGACTGAAAATTTTGAATATTTCTATTATTGTCTCATGCACTATCTCCTGTGGGACGTACAGCATTTTGGCATCCATGTCCAATAAGCGAATCACAAAACAATACTTTGCATTCAATTTATTGTTTTCCTTTCGCAAGTAGGTGAAAATATTTGCGTCCGATGTGTATGGCATTCTGGCATGCATGTCCAATGAACGAATCCCATAACAATACTTTGCATTCAATTTAATGTATTCATTTCCCAAGTAGGATAAAATATTCGCGTGAGATCTGTATGAACGTTTACAATGGCTCGCCTATCGGCTCACCATTGTAAACGCCCATACAGATCTCCCGCTCATATTTTATCTACTACTTGTCTGCACACTAGGTTTTCAAAACTAACGACCGCTTAAAGTTCGGGAAATTTTTAAAATATTTTAGTGAGTAACTGCATATACTCACCTTCGTGAAGTGCTCCTATAAATTCACGTAAATGTCTTACCTGGCTTCAAGATTAAAGTTTTGGTCCTTTGTAGCAATCCTTGAATCCTAGGTAGCATTAAAACTACCAGCTTTTCCTTCCAGCAGTAGGTTTGTTTACAAGGTACATTTACACGTTCCTGATCTGTGTCGAGCGTGACTGTCACATATGTAACGAAAAGCGGATAGACCACAGAGTCCACAGACTAAACTAATTTTAATGCACTGGCCGAAACAACCACGTTACAAGATGGCTGACTGCACACACAGGTCACGTGACCCCGCAAGGCGGGAAACTGGACTGGTTCTTCATGTAAGCGCACTCGTTACATCTCCCTTCCTAAGTCTAATAGTTCAGTAAATGCAGACAGAACGTTGATGATAAAAAAATGAAAGAAATAACAATGTTCAAAATCTGCCTCAGAAAATCTCGTACATCAAGCGTCTCTGCACAACTATACATGTACATAATAAAGCCAAAACAAAAAAAAAACACAAGGCAGAGTCAGTGTCTTATTTCAGCACTCGTAATCTTTTAGCCACACTGGGGGGCGGCGGTCCCGCACTGGACGACCTTCAGTGTGCGGCCCAGAAACCACTGGTGATGATGGTATCGTTGTCTGTGGCAGCTCAGCTGGGCTTGACTCAACCAGTTCAGTAGGATCGGTTATGTCGAGGTTTGTCTCCACTGACTCCGGTAACTCCTCGGGTGTTTCCCTAAGCCATTTGCGGTTCCGACGATAATGCTTTCCGTTCACCTCAACCAAGTAGGAACGGGTCCCCTCCTCTCCAATGACGCGCCCCAATGACCATTCTTTCGCACGTGGCAATTGCATTCTAATGGCATCACCGTCGCGCAATTTTGGCAGTTCGTGTGAGTGACGATCATAGTAGTGTTTCTGCTTCTGCTTCCTAATCTTGATCTTTTCGGGAACATCAGATATCACCTGTGGAGTTAACAATTGCTTGGCTACTGGGAGACGGGTGCGTGTTCGCCTTCCATATAGTAGCTGAACAGGAGAAGCATTCATACCCTCAGTTGGTGTGTTGCGCCACTCGAGTAACGCCAGCAGGGGATCACGCTTATCAGCTCGAGCTTTGGTCAGCAATGACTTACAAGTCTTAACTGCATTTTCAACACGACCATTACTTTGTGCGTGATAAGGGCTTGATGTGACGTGCTGAAAATCCCATTCCTTACTGAAGGTCTTGAAATCTTCACTGTTGAAGGGAGGCCCATTGTCACTGATAACGGTCACAGGAATACCATGCCTGGAAAACCACGCCTTTAGGACGGTGGTAACACGGGTGCTGGTGGTGCTACTCATATCTTGCACTTCAAAATAACCAGAGTAGTAATCAACGGCTATCAAAAATGATTGCCCGTCCAGCACAAACAGATCAACACCAACTTTCTCCCATGGCAAATTAGGCACACCATGAGGCTTTAAAGGCTCTTTGCATTGTTCGGGCTGAAAACGGTTGCAGATTCCACACCTAGACAAGTGATCTTTGAGCTGGGCAGTGAGTCCAGGCCAGTAAACAATGTCGCGGGCACGACGCAATGTTCCTTCTATTCCAATATGTGATTCATGCAGGCTCTTCACAACGCCAGAACGCTCTTTAAATGGTATCACAAGGCGATGGCCCTTGTAGACCAATCCTTCTTCTATGGTCAGCTCATCACGGCTGTTCCAATACAGCTCAATTACTTGCCTCTGACGCCTGTCATATTTGTGAGCTCCTGGCAGGGTCTCTGGCCAACCCTCATGAATAACATCAGACAGAATCTGTAATTCTTCATCCTTGGCAGTCTCCTCGCGCAGCTTTTCCAGACGAGTGGGGGAGACACTCAGATCTTCACCATGTTTAATCTGCTCTAACTCAAAAGCGAACAGTCGTTCTCTGATAGAACGGACGTCACTGTCTTGGGTCTGACTCACTAGTTCATTTTCCAAGTATGCGCGACTTAATGTATCAGCCAAGAACATGGTCTCTCCTTTCTTGTATTCCACTTGGATGTCATAGTTCTGCAGGCGGAGGCGCATGCGTTGGAGGCGTTTTGGCGAACTGTGGATTGGTTTCTTGAATATGGTTTCCAGCGGCTTGTGGTCTGACTGCACAATTACATTGCTTTTTCCAAAAATGTACTGATCAAATTTCTCACATGCATAAACTATGGCGAGTAGCTCTTTTTCAATCTGAGCATAGTTTTGTTCAGTTTGAGTCATCACGCGAGAGCTGTAAGCTACTGGGCGCTCCTCTTGCAACAGAGCTGCACCAAGTCCACTTTGGGAAGCATCGCATTGAATGACCACTGGCTTATTCACGTCATAGTAGGCAAGAACAGGTGCAGATACAATCATTTCCTTAACATGGGCCACAGCATCAGTATGACTTTGCAGCCAACACCACTCAGCATCTTTTTCAGTGAGTTTTCTCAAGACTTCTGTTTCTTCGGATAGACGTGGGAGGAATTTTGCCAAGTAGTTCACCATGCCCAGGAACCTACGTAAGGACTGAACATCAGTGGGGTCTGGCATCCCCACAATTGCCTCAACCTTGTGTGGATCTGGTTTCAGTCCCTCGGGAGTTAGAATGTGTCCGATGAAAGGAACTTCTTGCTGTCTCAGTAGGGCTTTCTTCTTGTTCAACTTCAGGTTTCTCTCACGGCAGCGGTCTAGGAAGGCACGCACATTTCGGTCATGGTCTGCTTGCCACTCAGTAGGTGTGTTGCCAAATCCAACGATCACAAAATCATCTGCAATTACTTCTACCCCTTTAAGCCCCTCAATGTGCTCTCGCATTTTGCGCTGCCAAACTTCCGGTGCACTATTGATGCCGAATGGCATTCGTTTCCAACGATAGCGCCCGAATGGGGTGTTAAATGTTGTTAAACTACTAGACTCATCGTCAAGTTCCACTTGCCAGAAACCATTACTGGCATCAAAAACACTGAACAGTTTTGCCCCATTCAGCCTAGTTGCAATTTCTTCAATTGTGGGCATCGGGAAATGTTCACGCTTTATGGCCATATTCAGATCCCTGGGATCCAAACAGATGCGTAACTTGGGTTCCCCCTCAGCTTCAGTGGATGGCTTGCTCACCACTAGCATACTTGATACCCAGTCGGTAGGATGGTCAACGTGTTCAATTATGTTGGCAGATACCATTTCTTCGAGTTTCTGCTGAACCCGCTCAGTCATCGCAACAGGTAGACGCCTGGGAGGATGCACTACAGGTCTGATGGACTCGTCTATTACAATGTGGTACTGTCCGTCCAGCTTTCCTAGACCTTCAAATACATCGTCATACTCTTCCAGCAATGGCTCTGTGTCGGACTTCAGTACACTGACGCGTGGATCTCGGTCACTGTCGAGAATCTTTATCAAGTTCATTTCCAGCATTGTCTGCTTAGACAGTATGGGCTCATACCCATGGCCCCTGACTACATTGACTTCAATTTTGTGTGTGTTTCCTTTGCGGGAGACATATACTGTGGCTTTGCCCTCGATGGGTTGCTCATCTCCATTAGCTAAAACCAAGACTGACTTGCCACGTGCATTGAGGAAATTCAAGTGTTGATCGTCTGTCACCTTCTTGTACACATCCAAAGGCAAAAGATTGCATTCAGCCCCCGTGTCCATCAGGAAACTTACATCATGACTTGAAAAGGGCTTAGACTCCTTTGATACAGTAAGGGTTACCATCTCACGACCTCTGTTTCCAACACCTGCAGCACTTAAATAGAATCGCTCTTGGACAGTAGACACCTTGCTTTTTGCTGGGCACTTGGCAACAAAATGATTCCTCTTTTTACAATACGCACAAATCTGACCAAAGGCAGGGCAGCTGCGTCTTTCATGGTTCCTACCACAGAATCTACAGTCCTTGATCCAACCACTGCTGACAGATGGGACATTTTCCGACTGCTCTTTCTCTTTCTCTTTCACAGCACTCAATCCAGACTCAGCAGACATAACTTTCATTTGAACAGCCGTACTCTCGGCGGCACGAGCGATATCTATAGCTTTCTCAAGGGTCAATTTCTTTTCTTTGAGCAAATTTTCACGTACCTTGGCAGTTTTGGTACCTGTCACCAGTCGATCCCGGAGGAGCTGATCAGGTGTGATTGACTCGAAATCACAATTTGCTGCAATTTGGCGGAGCTCCGTCAAATATTGATCAACAGTCTCAGATTCCCGCTGATCCCGCGTAAAGAAAAGAAAACGTTCGTAAATAGTGTTTTCCCTAGGAATGCAATACTCTTCAAACTTGCTTACAACCGCAGCGATTTTCTTCGCGTCGTCTGGCGAGGCCCATGTGAATGTACGAAACACCTTGTTCGCTTCTTTTCCAATTACTGCCAAAAGTGTTGCTACTTGGCGTGCTTCTTCCTCTTTATCTAGCTTCGTAGCCAACCTGTAATTATTCCAAGCAGAGACCCAAGTTCGCCAATTGGACGCGGTCGAACCGTCATTTAGCTCGAGTATGTCAGGAGGAGGTATTTGGAAATTCGCCATTGTTGTCAAACTTGAAGCCGGACTTGTCGAAGGAAGCTGTTCGCAATCTTCACCACTGCTTTCACTCATAAATTCGGCAACTTCTGCCACAAATCATTCAGTTTTCGGGACGTGTGGATTCGGGAAACTTCTGACACCATGTAACGAAAGGCGGATAGACCACAGAGTCCACAGACTAAACTAATTTTAATGCACTGGCCGAAACAACCACGTTACAAAATGGCTGACTGCACACACAGGTCACGTGACCCCGCAAGGCGGGAAACTGGACTGGTTCTTCATGTAAGCGCACTCGTTACAAACATAAGTGTCAGTTCCTCCAGAGTTGGCAGAGGATAATGCTCTCGCTTTACAGCCTGGTTTAGATCTCTTGGGTCTAAGCACACTCGCAAAGCACCTGTGCGTTGTTTTTCAGGAGTTGCGATTGAGTTAACCCAGTCGGTCAGGTCGGTGGGTTCCGTGACTTTTGCAATAACTTCCAAACTCTCCATTCTTTCCAACTCTTTTTCCAGCTTGTCCCGGAGAGCTATTGGGACTTTTCGCGGTGGATGAATTACAGGGTCGACTTCAGGTTTGAGTTGGATTTTGTGTACTCCAGGAAATGATCCCAGTCCTTCAAAGACATCTTTTTACCCAGTTAATATGTCCCCTGGGGTCCGGGAGACAGTGTCACTGCCCTGTTTTTCTTCTACAGAGAGTACTAGCTGAATCAGGTTAAGTGATAAGCATGATGATAATCCCAGTATTGGGGGTGCTTGAGTAGACACTACATAGAAATGGTGTTGCCCCTCTGTTCCTTTGTATGAACAAGCTAAAGTGCACTTTCCTTCCACCTTGAGGGGTTTGCCACCGTAGCCACTACATTATTACACTCAAGTTGGTGAAACACATGTAAAGGTATAACATTCACTTGGGCCCCAGTATTGAGCTTGAAACTTACTGGTATCTATCTTCTGTGTGTCCAATCTCAATGTTCTACAACAAACTGTCACTTACTTGATAAGGGTTATCACTGACCTCGTGTACTTTCTGGGTCTCGTGTTTTACACATGTTGGCGAAGTGGTTTGCCTTTTTGCACTTTATGCACGTTTTCCCCATGGCTGGACATGAGTCCTTTGTGTGGCTCTTTCCGCATCTTCCACATATACCTCGCTGCCCCGGTTCCGTTGGTGGCCTTGGAGGATCTTTTCTGGATCGCTGATCTCTATTGACACTGTGTAGGGCTTTGTCGCCTGCTTCCATTGACTTCATTTGTGATTGTGACATTTTATATGTTCGGGCAATGTCTACAGCTTTGTCAAAGGTCAGTTCTGTTCCTTCGTTAATTAACTTTTCTCGGATCTTACGAGAATTTGTTCATCTCTCACCAGAAGCTTCAGGTCCGTTACGAACTGTTCTATCGTTTCTGACTCTGCTTGTACTCTTTTGTGAAACTTGTAGCGGGAAAATACTGGATTGCGGTTCCACATGATTCGCAAATCTCTCAAAATACGTCTTGAGCGTCTTTCTATCGTCCTCAGTAACATCGCTCCAAGTATTGGCAATGTCTCGTCCTTTCTCGCCACACCATATCAGCAAATAACTACACTTTTCTTCCTCTTTCTTTGCAGCGAGCGGACCACTGAACATGAGTTCCACGTGTTGTCGAAAGCGTTTCCAGCGTTCTGGTAAATTTTCGGCGTCCCAGTCCATTTGAGGACTCTGTACTCTAGTTAACTCCATTCTTGATGGTTTATCCCGATTCTGACAACATGTAAAGTTTTACTTCAATTCAGTTGTATTCTCTTGAGATAAACGCAACTCACAACCCTTCAAGATGGCGGCTTTCTTCCATATGTCGAAAACGAGGCTCGCATAATTATAAAACGCGCCAACTTGTATGCATACGTTACATTCATCACCTTTCCTTTATAGCAAAGTGGAGGAATAGTGATGAAGTGTTCTTACCACATTTTGACGTCATCTGTGACCTATTACTGAACAGACGCACAGCAACATGGAATCTATTTGTTATATTTTACAATGGTTGACAAGATAGGAGTGTGGAAAGTGTCATTCTTAGAAAACAGCTCATAAAGTATAAAGAACAAGAACTTCTACAAACAGCAAACTACTAGTCTGACTGTACTCTTCACAGCTTCTCTAACTTCTCTGATTTTCCAACAGTAAAGAATCGGATTTAGTGACGAGTTTAAGTAAACTAAAGTGATCGTATACACCTTAACGAGAAGCTCCCATGAGGAAGGTTCATTTTGACTCGACAACAATCGTCCTGCTATGCCATCCAAAACAAAAGGTAAATAACAAATGATTAAAGTTGACTGTATCCAAAGACTACTAGACACAGCTTTTCTGTATCGCGTTACGTTAAGCGCGGGAATTGCTTCGTTCTGTTGCTCCGGTTGAATTGGGTTGTGAAGATGTCGAAGAGTACAAAATATCTTTGTGTAAGAGGATGTTGAGGTTACTAAGCATAGGGGTATAAATATGTAACTATACCATAATGTCATGAGATAATTCCAAAAGAACATAGCTGCAGCAGCAATGGACACAACCCAAATGATAACGACAGTCGCGTACATCCGTTTTAATGTTACAACATGTCTGTATCTGAGTCTCAATAGCAGGGCAAGGAGTCTGTCCACGCTTATAGCAGTCATTGTCAAAAACGACGCTGAACCCAAAAGATATCCTGTTGTGAAAGCCGAGGTGAACGCATAGGGACAAATGTCCCACCGTTTAGTCACCACTGAAATCAGATATGTAGCATACAGAGGTTCTGAAATAAGACCGACAAAGAAGTCAGTTGTGGCCAGACTGCAATACAAAACTTTCGATGGCGGATGAAGGGACGACTCCCTGCGAAGGGCGACTAGGATCAAAGCGTTTCCAAGAAATGCTGTTATGGACAGGAGAAGAATAATCACTGAAAAAACCGTCAGCTGGATGTGTATTTTCCCGGTTGAAGCTTCCAGGCAATACAAATGCTGAAATGTTGGCTGGCGATTTTCATCGCTACTAAAGTTTGTCATCGCTATTCGTCGTGTAGTCTTCGTGCAAGGTGTCTACTTCTTGCCCACTGAGATTAATTATAAAAAGCGAACGAAATGATATCGAAGCTGACGTATTCCAAAAACTGTCAATATATTAAAATGTACAGATGGCGCGTCTTACAGTGCATTTCACAAAACTTTTGACAAACGGTTTCCGAAGTTCGTTTGAAATTCCTGAAGTTCGCCACGAACTTGGCAATTTCATTACGTAGTTGTCAATCAAATTGTGAACTTGGAAATTAAGTTGGGAATTTCACACCGAACTTCGTTGGGAAGTTAACAAGTTCATTGCGAGAGAAGTTCGCGCCATTCGGTGACATTTTCTCGGAATTTCCTTACACGTTTGTTACGTCGATTAGGAATTGCTAGTTTTGAAATGGGTTATAAAACTTTCCCAGATGTCTTTCGACCCCTGATTAAAAGTAGAATACAATTTCTGTCGTGTTGGTTATTATTCTCGGGTAGCAGTTCAGATGGAACTTCCGCGCTAAGTGGCTTAAAAGTAATTCACATTTAAATCTATAAAAAAAAACCCTTTGCGCAGGACGTGGGTCATTCTAGAAATTGCGCGAAAAAACAGAATAATTTCACTGTCGTGTTGTTGAACTTTTGTAGTTGCATTACCACTGTAAACCAGATGTCAGTCGCGCCATCCGTCTGTGATGTGGAGTCCCTCTGTACCTCGAATAATTTACATTTCGAAGTAAACATCATAAAATAAGCCTTGCTTGGTTGAGAAATGTTTTCACTTTGTTTAAATTCATTTGTAGTTATATTACCAAACCAACTACACCGAATGACGCCAACCTCGCTCGCGACGAACTTCGCAACTTCCCAACGAAATTCGCATTCGGCATGAAATTCACAACTTCGCTTCGAAGTTCAAGATTTGATTGACAACTACGTAATGAAATTGCCAAGTTGGTAGCGAACTTCGGGAATTTCAAACGAACTTCGGAAACCATTTGTCAAAAGTTTCGTGAAACGCACTGTATTAAAACGGGGCTACGCTTCGGTATTTTGAGCTATTTTGACCATCCACAAAATTACCTTTAAATTGAAGGAAACCTGAAAATAATACTTTAGAAAGATAGGGAAACACTAAAGACATAATAATAAACCAAAAAAAACAAGGATGGTTACCATCGTTTTCGTTGATACGCGACTTTGGAAAACAAAACACCCGCGGAAACGTTTCCAAAATTTCCGTCAGTCTTGCGTGTTATCGACAGATCGGATCGAAATCCACCAATCACAGCCACAAGTGTGACCTTCAGACCTTCTTTACATCATGTTAGCGGGCTGTGATTGGTGGATTTCGATCCGACCTGTCGATAATATATATGATAGACGGAAATTTCGGAAACGTTTTCGCGGGTGTTTTGTTTTCGAAAGTCACGTATCAACGAAAACGGTGTGTTACGAAAAATGATTGCG
>JAHPZR010000339.1:10000-15000 GCA_019787425.1 Platygyra sinensis | reverse complement strand
CTACAAAAAATCTGCTTCAAGCAAAAGTTTGAAATTGTTTTGTCACAAGTCATGGAAACATGTAATTGCAATTTTTACTGTTTATTCTTTACACCCTAATACCAGTAAAGTTTACAAAATGAATACATTTTCCTTGAATTCAGTTTTAGAGAAAACATTCTTGTAGTTTCGACCCCCAAAATGAATTTTCTTGCCGTTCCAGCTCAAGATCATTTTTGCTTTCTTAATGAAAGAAAGCTGCAGATGAGCCAACGGAATTACCGTAATATTGCCATGAAGCGGCTTCCGTTCATATCTTCCGTTTTACGCACATGAAGTATTATCACAACAAAGTCAGCGGTCTCGTTTCGTTTCTTCTTCGATTCGCTGCAATTCGCAGTTTCATTTGTCAGAAATTCTCAACACTTGCGCTGTTGAAGGCTTTTTATTGTTAAGACTTCTTTCAGCCTTTCCTTGAAAATACATTTGGTGCAGTCAAGACCATAATGAGTAACATTTCACGAGGAAGACTGCCTTCGCATTCACCACGCGGATGCCGCTACAGCTAAGGATACTGTCGTCAATTCAGCCTCGGCATATTGTTTTATCGTCACTTTCAGAACTGGAACAACACGTAATATTTGTTAACTCTTATTCCTAAAATTACTGTTACCTGTTTGCCTACGAACCTCTCGGCAGTTGAAAGGAAAGACAACCGTGTTTGATGCCTCCGCTCCATGTTGAAACTTTCAATGTGAGAACAAACGCGCTCGCGATACATGCACATTCAAATGACAGTCCGACTGTACACGAGCAGACTTTCCAGCTAAAAAAGGTTCTCGCTTTGAAGATCAAAAGGCTCATGTAATAGCCGCACTGCTTACTAATTATTTTCATCAGTTGGCGTTTATTTATTTCCTCGAAAAGATCAGATCACGATTACTTTGATGAAACAGAACTTGTGAGTTAATAAAATTTGGAATACAAATAGTACCCGGCGCAAATGCTTGAAGTAGCCGGTGACTTGCGCCGGGCGCCGGCTTAATTTGAAAACCCTGATTAATAGACTACAACATGTGCAAAATTAAGCTGCCCGCTTGCTTACAGCCACCAGCAGATATGATCACGTTACTCCTGTACTTAGAAGCTTACATTGGCTACCTGTGTCCGCCCGTATTGACTTTAAGATACTTCTTCTTGTTTTTAAAGTATTAAATGGTCTGGGTCCTCTGTATCTTAGTGAACTGTTAAAACCATACATTCCTAATAGAAACCTAAGATCTTCTAAGAAAAAGCTCTTAGTTGTACCTAAATATAATCTTAAAACACATGGATATAGAGCGTTCTCTCATAGACCTCCCACTTTGTGGAACGTCCTACCCGATGACATTAGGCAAGTGGATCTCCTAGAAACTTTTAAGTCTAAACTTAAAACCCATCTATTTAGGCGGTTCTTTTATTGATTTTTTTTTTTTAAAAAAATTTAATTTACTATCCACTTGATTTTATATTTATATCACCTTTATTGTAAAGCGCCGCTGGATCTTTGAGAAGCGTTGCGCTATATAAGCGATGTATTATTATTATTATTATTATTATTATTATTAAACATTTGCGCAGTTAAAGAGCTGTTGATTCTCAACATATTTGTTTACTTACGCGAGTCAGTAGTGTTGTTCGTTATTCATTTGTTACGCTCACAAAGCAACGAACTCAAACAAAGTTCGTTGATCGATCGATGGCCGCTCATCTTATTTGAAAAACTTTGAAAACCATCGACCACTTTTACCGCTTATCTGCACAAAATATGAACACAGCGCGGCTACTCTTGATCGGGGGCTGGTGGTGATCTCTATATGCCTGCTTTTATCCCTCGCATTTGTTTACGTTTTTTGTGGTTTTGACGTTGATTCTTTTTCCGAAACCGCCTGATACTTTCGGCTAAAGCACTTCCAAGACGCTCGCCAGCAGATTCCGTTAATCGGTAGCCAAGAGGCAGGATACTTGATTGTAGAAGCTGAAACGCTGTGCTTGGCTGTCCACAAACTTCTCTCAATCTCCAAAGAGCTTCGCAGTTTAGTTGGAAGTGAAAAATGGGATTAACTTTGTTGACAAACGGAGGAGCTATTTTGATAAGTAGGGGATGGATCGGGGTTTCGACGAGATTTGAAAAGAACTCCCGATCACCTGCGGTTTCGCTTTCCTTGTTCATTGCGCGACAAGGTTTCGAATGAATCAGCTGCGCTGACCAAATACTTTGAATATGGCGGTAATAGTGAATATTTTACAGTTAGGTGGTTTTCCTGAATGGGTATTGTTAGTTTTGACAGCCATTGTTATGCAGACGTCTGCTTGAGATAATAGCTCTTCCACTGAAAACGCGCCATTTTCAAACACAACTCAGACAGATAGTTTTCAAACTAAAAAGGCCGAAGGTTCCTGTAGACCAATTTTCAAAGTCGAAACGGGGTTTGTTTTAGAAAAGAGCCATTTTTCGTTTGCCGTGCGTGAAAGTTGGGAAGGCCGTTAAGGTTGTCTGAAAATCGCTTCTGAAAACGGCCTTCATACTAAAAATGGCCGATTTTTGCCCGTTTTTAAGCGCAAAAAGCCAGTCCTTATACCTGCTATATCCACTTACTTATGAGCTTAAATTGACGATACAACCTTCTCCTTCAAAAAGCAGCGCGTGAAAGTTGAAGTTATAACTCGTGGAAGTCAGAAAAGCAAGTTTTATCAACCCGAGCGCGCCAATTTGGGGCCTTTCTTCTCTTATTCAGGGCATTTCATGGCACGCATATATTAAAATTTGCCGCTTCACCGGTTATGAATAATTAATGATGTCCAGGCATTCTCCGCGATGATGTCCCCTGGGGTCTGGGAAACAGTGTCACTGCCTTGTTTTTCTTCTACAGAGGGTACTAGCTAAATCAGGTTAAGTGATAAGCATGATGATAATCCCAGTATTGGAGGTGCTTGAGTAGACACTACATAGAAATGGTGTTTTCCCTGTGTTCCTTTGTATGAACAAGCTAAAGTGCACTTTCCTTCCTATAATTCCACCTTGAGGGGTTTGTCACCGTATCCACTACATTATTACACTCAAGTTGGTGGAACACATGTAAAGGTATAACATTCACTTGGGCCCCAGTATCAAGCTTGAAACTTACTGGTACCTTCTGGTGTCCAATCTCAATGTCTACAAACACTTGGTTGATTTGGTTGACATCTTCTGAGATAGATTCTACAAACAAACTGTCACTTACTTGATAAGGGTTATCACTGACCTCCTGTACTTTCTGGTCTCGTGTTTTACACATGTTGGCGAAGTGGTTTGCCTTTTTGCACTTGAGGCACGTTTTACCCATGGCTGGACATGAGTCCTTTGCGTGGCTCTTTCCGCATCTTCCACATGTACCTCGCTGCCCCGGTTCCGTTGGTGGCCTTGGAAGATCTTTTTTGGATCGCTGATATCTATTGACACTGTGTATGGCTTCGTCGCCTGCTTCCATTGACTTCATTTGTGATTGTGACATTTCATATGTTCGGGCAATGTCTACAGCTTTGTCAAGGGTCAGTTCTTCTCTCACCAGAAGCTTCAGGTCCGTTACGAACTGTTCTATCGTTTCTGACTCTGCTTGTACTCTTTTGTGAAACTTGTAGCGGGAAAATACTGGATTGCGGTGAAAATACTGGATTGCGGTTCCACATGATTCGCAAATCTCTCAAAATACGTCTTGAGCTTCTTTCTATCGTCCTCAGTAGCATCGCTCCAAGTATTGGCAATGTCTCGTCCTTTCTCGCCACACCATATCAGCAAATAACTACACTTTTCTTCCTCTTTCTTTGCAGCGAGCGGACCACTAAACATGAGTTCCATGTGTTGTCGAAAGCGTTTCCAGCGTTCTGGTAAATTTTCGGCGTCCCAGTCCATTTGAGGACTCTGTACTCCAGTTAACTCCATTCTTGATGGTTTATCCCGATTCTGACAACATGTAAAGTTTTACTTCAATTCAGTTGTATTCTCTTGAGATAAACGCAACTCACAACCCTTCAAGATGGCGGCTTTCTTCCACATGTCGAAAACGAGGCTCGCATAATTATAAAACGCGCCAACTTGTATGCATACATTACATTCATCACCTTTCCTTTATAGCAAAGTGGAGGAAAAGTGATGGAGTGTTCTTACCACATTTTGACGTCATCTGTGACCTATTACTGAACAGACGCGCAGCAACATGGAAACTATTTGTTATATTTTACAATGGTTGACAAGATAGGAGTGTGGAAAGTGTCATTCTTAGAAAACAGCTCATAAAGTATAAAGAACAATAACTTCTACAAACAGCAAACTACTAGTCTGACTGTACTCTTCACAGCTTCTCTAACATCTCTGATTTTCCAACAGTAAAGAATCGGATTTAGTGACGAGTTTAAGTAAACTAAAGTGATCGTATACGCCTTAACGAGAAGCTCCGATGAGGAAGGTTCATTTTGACTCGACAACAATCGTCCTGCTATGCCATCCAAAACAAAAGGTAAATAACAAATGATTAAAGTTGACTGTATCCAAAGACTACTAGACACAGCTTTTCTGTATCGCGTTACGTTAAGCGCGGGAATTGCTTGGTTCTGTTGCTCCGGTTGAATTGGGTTGTGAAGATGTCGAAGAGTACAAAATATCTTTGTGTAAGAGGATGTTGAGGTTACTAAGCATAGGGGTATAAATATGTAACTATACCATAATGTCATGAGATAATTCCAAAAGAACATAGCTGCAGCAGCAATGGACACAACCCAAATGATAACGACAGACGCGTACATCCGTTTTAATGTTACAACTTGTCTGTATCTGAGTCTCAATAGCAGGGCAAGGAGTCTGTCCACGCTTATAGCAGTCATTGTCAAAAACGACACTGAACCCAAAAGATATCCTGCTATGAATGCTGAGGTGAACGCATAGGGACAAATGTCCCACCGTTTAGTCACCACTGAAATCAGATATGTAACATACAGAGGCTCTG
>JAHPZR010000339.1:0-5000 GCA_019787425.1 Platygyra sinensis | reverse complement strand
TACGGTTAGCCCTACCGTACACACTAATCCGTCGCGAAAACGCAGCTTTATTTCTACGGTTAGGCCTACCGTCCACACTAATCCGTCAAGAAAACGCAGCTTTATTTCTACGGTTAGGCCTACCGTCCACACTAATCCGTCAAGAAAACGCAGCTTTATTTCTACGGTTAGACCTACCGTCCACAGTAATCCGTCACGAAAACGAAGCTTTATTTCTACGGTTAGGCCTACCGTCCACACTAATCCGTCACGAAAACGCAGCTTTATTTCTACGGTTAGGCCTATCGTCCACACTAATCCGTCACGAAAACGCAGCTTTATTTCTACGGTTAGGCGTACCGTCCACACTAATCCGTCACGAAAACGCAGATTTATTTCTACGGTTAGGCCTATCGTCCACACTACTCCGTCACGAAAACGCAGATTTATTTCTACGGTTATTCCTACCGTCCACACTAATCCGTCACGAAAACGCAGATTTATTTCTACGGTTAGGCCTACCGTCCACACTAATCCGTCACGAAAACGCAGATTTATTTCTACGGTTAGGCCTACCGTCCACACTACTCCGTCACAAAAACGAAGCTTTATTTCTACGGTTAGACCTACCGTCCACACTAATCCGTCAAGAAAACGCAGCTTTATTTCTACGGTTAGACCTACCGTCCACACTAATCCGTCACGAAAACGAAGCTTTATTTCTACGGTTAGGCCTACCGTCCACACTAATCCGTCAAGAAAACGCAGCTTTATTTCTACGGTTAGACCTACCGTCCACACTAGTCCGTCACGAAAACGAAGCTTTATTTCTACGGTTAGGCCTACCGTCCACACTAATCCGTTGCGAAAACGCAGCTTTATTTCTACGGTTAGGCCTACCGGCCACACTAATCCGTCAAGAAAACGCAGCTTTATTTCTACGGTTAGGCCTACCGTCCACACTAATCCGTCAAGAAAACGCAGCTTTATTTCTACGGTTAGACCTACCGTCCACACTAATCCGTCACGAAAACGCAACTTTATATCTACGGTTAGGTCTACCGTCCACACTAATCCGTCAAGAAAACGCAGCTTTATTTCTACGGTTAGACCTACCGTCCACACTAATCCGTCACGAAAACGCAGTTTTATTTCTACGGTTAGACCTACCGTCCATACTAATCCGTTACGAAAACGAAGCTTTATTTCTACGGTTAGGCCTACCGTCCACACTAATCCGTTGCGAAAACGCAGCTTTATTTCTACGGTTAGACCTACCGTCCACACTAATCCGTCAAGAAAACGCAGCTTTATTTCTACGGTTAGGCCTACCGTCCACACTAATCCGTCACGAAAACGAAGCTTTATTTCTACGGTTAGGCCTACCGTCCACACTAATCCGTCACGAAAACGCAGCTTTATTTCTACGGTTAGACCTACCGTCCACACTAATCCGTTGCGAAAACGCAGCTTTATTTCTACGGTTAGGCCTACCGTCCACACTAATCTGTCACGAAAACGCAGCTTTATTTCTACGGTTAGGCCTGCCGTCCACACTAATACGTCACGAAAACGCAGCTTTATTTCTACGGTTAGGCCTATCGTCCACACTAATCCGTCACGAAAACGCAGCTTTATTTCTACGGTTAGGCCTACCGTCCACACTAATCCGTCACGAAAACGCAGCTTTATTTCTACGGTTAGGTCTACCCTCCACACTAATCCGTCACGGAAACGCAGCTTTATTTCTACGGTTAGGCCTACCGTCCACACTAATCCGTCACGAAAACGCAGCTTTATTTCTACGGTTAGGTCTACCGTCCACACTAATCCGTCACGAAAACGCAGCTTTATTTCTACGGTTAGGCCTACCGTCCACACTAATCCGTCACGAAAACGCAGCTTTATTTCTACGGTTAGGCCTACCGTCCACACTAATCCGTCACGAAAACGCAGCTTTATTTCTACGGTTAGGCCTATCGTCCACACTAATCCGTCACGAAAACGCAGCTTTATTTCTACGGTTAGGCCTACCGTCCACACTAATCCGTCACGAAAACGCAGCTTTATTTCTACGGTTAGGCCTATCGTCCACACTAATCCGTCACGAAAACGCAGCTTTTTTTCTACGGTTAGACCTACCGTCCACACTAATCCGTCACGAAAACGAAGCTTTATTTCTACGGTTAGGCCTATCGTCCACACTAATCCGTCAAGAAAACGCAGCTTTATTTCTACGGTTAGGCCTACCGTCCACACTAATCTGTCACGAAAACGCAGCTTTATTTCTACGGTTAGGCCTACCGTCCACACTAATCCGTTGCGAAAACGCAGCTTTATTTCTACGGTTAGGCCCACCGTCCACCCTAATCCGTTGCGAAAACGCAGCTTTATTTCTACGGTTAGGCCTACCGTCCACACTAGTCCGTCAAGAAAACGCAGCTTTATTTCTACGGTTAGACCTACCGTCCACACTAATCCGTCACGAAAACGAAGCTTTATTTCTACGGTTAGGCCTACCGTCCACACTAATCCGTTGCGAAAACGCAGCTTTATTTCTACGGTTAGGCCTACCGTCCACACTAATCCGTCAAGAAAACGCAGCTTTATTTCTACGGTTAGGCCTACCGTCCACACTAATCCGTCAAGAAAACGCAGCTTTATTTCTACGGTTAGACCTACCGTCCACACTAATCCGTCACGAAAACGCAACTTTATTTCTACGGTTAGGTCTACCGTCCACACTAATCCGTCAAGAAAACGCAGCTTTATTTCTACGGTTAGACCTACCGTCCACACTAATCCGTCACGAAAACGCAGCTTTATTTCTACGGTTAGGCCTACCGTCCACACTAATCCGTCAAGAAAACGCAGCTTTATTTCTACGGTTAGGCCTACCGTCCACACTAATCCGTCACGAAAACGCAACTTTATTTCTACGGTTAGGTCTACCGTCCACACTAATCCGTCAAGAAAACGCGAGTTTATTTCTGCAGTTAGACCTACCGTTCTCACTAATTCGTTGCGAAAACGGAGCTTTTGAAAACCGCTCTTCAACCTGGAGGAATTCAGAAACGAGCGCTTTGCGTTTTAGTGTTGACGAAAAACATTTTTGAAAAGAAGCTTAGTTTTCGCAAACAGTGACGTTACGATAATCATAAGATTTCCTGTCCGAGGTTTCCTCAAACAAAAATCCAAAATGATTGTTGCGTTTTTAAATTCCTCCAGCGTACTGTGAATGGAAACATTTGATGCGTTTTTAGAGTGAAACCTTCGTTTTTAAATTCCTCCGTCCTAGTGTGGACGGGGAGTTGCCGCCAAAAGGCAGAAATCATCTACAGTAAATTACCTTGTCAACTCTCCTTTGCTTTTATCGATTATCGTTCTCTTTCAATGAATTTGAACATTAACTGAACTTGTTCAAATGTTTACCATAGTCGACGGAAGTTCTTGCTTGTCTGATAGGCAGATGTCAATCATAGCCTAGTCTCAAGTGATAATAGTCGACCCCAAAGCTGTAGTGATAGAAAACTCTCTTGCAATTCCGGTATCCCAGTTAAGCGGTTTGCAGTTGTGCTCTTTCAAGTAATTATGGTAATAGGCTATTACAATACTGTTTTTGCTTTCAGTGTTCTTCGATTCTTGCACTCCGCAAATTTGCGGCGGAGAAGACAACGCGAAGCGGAGAAGCTAAAGAAAGATGAAGATTCGTCAGAGTTACAGACGATAAACAACAGCCAAGAGTTTCATCTCAGTCTAAAGATCGTATTTAGCATGGTTACGGCATATTTAGCGGCTGGTACCGTGTTATTCTCGTTGTGGGAAGAGTGGTACTTGTTTGAATCTTTCTACTACTGCTTTATGACTTTAACGAGTATAGGTAAGGATTATTTCAAAAAATTGTGGTGCACGAAATTTGACCTGTCGTTATCGGGAAGTAACTGACTAGATGTTTGGATGAAAAGCCGATGCAGGGTGTTGGCAGAAGGAAATCAATTTTCGCGAAAATTATCACATCATTTTCAATATTGAAATTAGATGATGGAGGACGATTAGGCATTTTAAAGCGGGAAAACAATGAATAGCAAAAAAAAATTCAAAGCAAAAATAATAACGGCAAAAACAAAACAAAACAAAACAACAACAACAACAACAACAACAACAGAAACATATAAAGAATCAAGAAACGAATATATTTCTAGCCTTAAATTAGAATGTGTCTCGTGAAATGTGATAAAGCTGTGTGCTGTCAGCACACAAAAATATAACTATATATATGGCTCCTGATATTTTCACCAGCGAAAGCACGTAACATTATGTTTCTCTTTTCCCCAGGTCTCGGCGGTTATGTGCCTCGCAATATGCCCCACGCGGTGTTTGGTGGGTACATTATTGTGGGTATTGTCCTGGTTATCATGTTATTTAGTGCCATGGAGGAAGAGATTGTGCAACCTTTGGACGAAATCAAGAAAATGGTTGGATTGGTTGAAAATACAGAAGAGGATAAGAAAGACCGCTGATAAATCATTGTGCCGCCGTCTGTGTGACTCGATATTTGTTCTTTCTTCGTCTCCGTCAAGGGCGTGTTCAACTTAAGCTTAGTCGTTCTATTTGGTTGATATGGTCTGTTTCGTGAAGTTCCTTGTTTGTACTTGCATTCAGTAGTAGTTTTGCATGTAGGCACGAAAGGCGGTTTTTAACTGCGTGTCGTAAAACCAAAATAAAGCCAATAGAGCCAATTGCAGAAACATGAGAGGACTGGGACGAGTTTCTTATATTGATTAGATTGAAAATCTAAGTATTTCAACTGAAATTTTACTGAATGAAAAGCTATCCAGCCAAGTTCAAGAGTTTTCAGCGAAAAATTGGTCAAATTAATGGGAGCCTCGCAAAAGTTGCAAAATTCCATAGAAGTCCTTATAATTTTGTGGCCTGTCTACCCAATCCATACAAACTCTCTATTTTAGGTGATATTTGAAGAGCTACCATTTTGCCATTTTCCTCCTCTAAATACTTCTATA
>JAHPZR010000338.1:0-27747 GCA_019787425.1 Platygyra sinensis | reverse complement strand
TTACCAAACACAGCCTGGATACCAAATGAGCTAAACCACTGATCTAGAAAATAGAATTAACGATAAATTATTATGTCCGTACCTGACAGAACAGTGTATGAGATAGAGAGTGGATCATACTTTGTGTCGTACAACTCTTTTAAACAAACTCGCACACCCGTCTCATTGATGTACTGCAAAAAAGAACAAAACCAATCAGTGGTCTTTTAAACTGTATTCGAAAAGATAATTTTCGCAGCGTTTACGATGATATTCTGAATATTGCTTTCTCGTTCTAGTAAGACTTATCAACATCATACTATTTGCCCCAGTGGATATCCGTCAACTTTCTGTACAATAGGAAATTAAATGTTCTAGTCGAGTCTTGGAGACGCCATCTTGAATTTTACAATTGTCCCGGCATTCAATTTAATTTCACTATAAAAGTTAACGTTAAAAACAACGACGTTTGGACCGTTCGACGGTCATTTTCAAGTTGAAAAGTAAAAATTTTTGTATGCGCTTAAATATACAATCGATTATAAAAATGCTAATAAGATACTGACTAAAATACTAAAATATTTACATAGAAACAATACATCAAAAAATTGCGGCATGAATAATAAAAAAACGCTAAGTAAATAGCTTCGCGCGGATCAAGTCACTCTGTTTGTTCAGTTTTGGTTTAAGTTTGCGAATAAGAATCATTTCAAAAATCAAGCAGTCAAGTTTATTCTGACACTTCTTTAAAATCTCGACGTTGCTTCCAATGGAATCCGGGTCCCCTCTGTGCTCGTCCTTTACGTGGTAGCCGATTGTTGATCGCTTATGCTCCTCAACACGTTGATGCAGGTGTCGACTCGTGAAGCCGACATAGTCTGTATCACGCAGACCACACTTGTAATAATAAACAACGTTTATTATTACAAGTATTATCAGCAAAACGGCCGATGTTCCATCTGCCTCTGAATTCTTGTTAACACTGAATGAAATACACCCCTCACTCAGCTTCACAATGGAACTCGAAGACAACGGCAAGCTTCCCTTTCTCGGTAAGGTGATCATCAGAAATGGTCCACGACTAGATACGAAGGTCTACGTGAAACCAACCGATACTGGGCTTTTATTGCATTACCATAGCCATGTTGACGTTAAGTATAAGCATTCTCTACAGAAGACTGTGTTAAACCGTGCGTTCAAACTCTCATCGAATTGGTCATTCTCCATCAAGAATGCGAACGTCTTAAAAGGGTTTTTGCTCGTCTGCATTATCCTGAAACCCTAATAGAGAGCAACATCAGGCATTTTATCCAAATGAGAGTTACTAAGAATGTGTGTTCTAAACAGCAAGTATCCGACGAACAAGATGCCCCCATCAGAATTGTGTTACCGTTCAAAGACCAGAAATCGGCAAATGCGGTAAGACACCAACTCAGCGAAAATCTCAGTCGAAAGATGCCGTCGTCCAGCCTGTAGATTATGAGTAGTCCCTCTTTCGCTTACCCACGCGGCCATTTTTTCTCGAGGGTTTCTCAGTTTCGCGTTTCGCAAGACGGACTAAGCGAAACAGGGACTACTCGTAGTCTATCGAGCCTGTTTATGTAAGCAAAAAGATCAAAGGACGTTTCAAGCCGAAGGAGCATAAACCTCCCATTAACATTTTTATAATCGATTGTATATTTGAGCGCATACAAAAGTTTTTACTTAAATTTCAACTTGGAAATGACCGTCGAACAGTCGAAACGTCGTTGTTTTTTAACATTAACTTTTATAGTGAAATCCGTTTCAAAAAACTTGATGATTCGAATTCAATTTAAGGCCTGTGAAAAGGTACGATACTAATTAATTCAGAGGTGACGTTTAAGACAATTTGAGGAAACCAGGAACTGTCTCAAACAGATACGATTTGGCTCGACTAGCGAGTCAAAAATGCTATTCAAATACTTGAAGAAATAAAGAAACAGAATTACCTCCACCCAAGCAGTTATTCCATTGTGTATTGGTTGTCGATTTCCACCGCTAGATGAATGATTTGCAGAAACGAACACATTCGGGGTGCTGTTGTACTTTTCAGTGAAGCAGATATCCTACAGAAAAAGCTATAATTTTGTAAGCGGGATGTTATCCTACTTTGACCAATAGGATTCTGAATTTTATAATAACCGGCTACTGAGTGAGTATTGTTAAATTGACATTGTTCTGTAGCATCTGTACACTATGTCTTGAATATTTTTGGAAAAGTACTAGTTCTTGGCAAGCTCTCTAATAAGGAGAAAGAGATACCAACCTTGCAATAGGCATTGTTGTAATCTGCAGGTGGATGTTGGGTGTTGGCAAAATAGACTGAACTGTGTTCTGTGAAAAGAGGCTTGTGGAGAGAAGAAAACGCCAACCATTTCTAAAAGAGAAAAAATAAATAAATGTTAACTAGAAAATTAGGGAAAATTAGGTGCCTATGATAAAGTTAGCTGCCAATATAAAAGGACCATTGTTAAGAGACTAAAGTAACTGATAACGATCTCTTAGTTCCTTATGGTTATCAGTAGACACTTACAGTATAAACATCGTCGTGAGATCCTGCGTAGTTCTGCAACTCTCTTAAACAAACTTTGAATGAAGATTGCGTGACGTCTTCCATCCACACACTGGCAGCGTCACGCTTGAGTCCGGCACGATAATGCGCAGCGGTAACAAACACTGAAGGTATCACTGAAAACTTTCCCTATACAGAAAGCAAACAAAACACAAGCGCTAGCTGTTACAGTTGATGTTCCCCTTACTCATGCTACTACTGTTGTTGTTGTTGTTCTTGTTACCTTTTGTGCTGTGTAACAGTAGCGAAGATTTTGAAATCTGGGGATGGCCAATGCTGCAGTGGCTGAGTGAAAGGTCCTGCATTAGTTGATTACCCCAAAAAAACATATTATATTGAACTAAATCCGAAAACTATAAGCTATTCGAAATCATTCTTCTTGAACTCGTGTTGTAAATAAAACGGAAAAGTACCTACCGATGGAAAATTGACAGATTTGCAAGTCGTTCCAGTCCACCATTGTGATATCCGCACTTCCCCGGCAACACCACCCACTGGAGCCCCTTGGTACGCCATCCAATCAACTGTCACGTTAGATTTTGATTTCCGTTCATTGTAGCCTGCCGCCATCACACACGCAGTGAATCTATCATAATTGACATTTTCGATCCACGACACTGCGGCATCATGAACATACGACTTGTCACTGGTGTCGATATGATTGACAGTAATTTGTACTTCAAGTGCTTTGTCAGGATAGAACACATAAGGCTTGAGGCGAATTACTTCACAATGAGAATATCCCAGTGAAGGAATGTGTGGCATGTGACGGCGACCTCGCTGGAAAGGAAATCCTTTAAAAAATAACAATACAAATCATTGATCAGTACAAACGATTTAAACTATCCAGGTTTGTCGATCGTAATTATCATCGTCTTCATCGCATTATCAAAAATTTCAGAGTACAATAATCTCTAACCTTCACAACTACCAGGGTGTTGCACAGAGAAATTCAGTCGCTGAATACACATTTCCTGTCGAAACAAACACTCGTTATCGTATGTTGTGCCATTTGATGAGCAGACTGGTTCTTGGTAGGATGGACAACTGTCAACAGCAACGCAGCGAGCATCATTTGGTGCAAACGCTTTACACAGGCAGTGATAATGACATGTCACGTCTATGCAAGGATCCAAGTCTGGCAAGACACATAAATAATTGTCAGGAAACGATTTGATATTCTAGTACACATTTCAGGCATTATGGGTTTCCACACTTTTGCCAGCTTCCACAGCTTTGCAAGCTCTTATAAAGATTATTGTAATGAACAACATCGCAGAGGGGGAAAGAGGATACAGAAAGAGAATGATTTTTCGATCTCTCTGTGCACTCTTTTTGCCTACCTCCAGTGACTAAGTAGTCGACAGTGATAACATCTTTATTGTTGGCGTCGCTGTTGTATTTCTTCACACACACCTGTGCATCAGTTGTAGATGTATGCTGAATAAAACAAAAGAGCAATTAAACTCGGTCTGGTTCAAGTTATTATACCGCCGGTATAATTTTTAAAAGACTTCTTGGAAACAGTGAAACTAAAATTTGGAGGAATCGCTTTGAAACGGTTCCAAAGTTACAAGAGAAGAGTTTCTTTTATTGAATTTTGTTTCCATATCTCGGGTTGTCATTTATTTGTGATTGTTATATTCCCATTTAAACTCCTATATTGACGCTGTTCTCCGTACGCAATGTCATATAATGTTTATGGTTTCCAATGGGTTTGGGATATCTGTGCCATTACCTGAGCGTTTACCATAGCTCACACAAAGGTCACAAGAAGTATTACTTACCTCAACCCAAGCGGTAACAGCGTTACAACGTGACCCAGAACGATTAACGTTGTTATTGTTGTCGCTGCGTTTTGGCGTCACTAACACAAAAGGACGAGCATAAAATGGTTCTGTAAAGTTCACTGTCTGCAATGTTGAAGGAGAAAGAAATTAATATCGCCTGTATTTCTGCGAGTCTCTAGTAGAGGTAACGTCGTTAAATAAGTTCTATTTGTTAAATGGGCTGATTGCAATGTTTGGATTTCAAATTACAGCAGAGGAAAAGTTTATTTCATCAATTGTTCACTAAAGATGAAAAGGGTTCTCAGACACTATTTATGACAGATGACAGTATTTCGTGAGCCCACAGCTTACATGTAAGTAGTTCCATAGGTTAACAGTCAATCTTAACTTCCTACATTGTTGCGAAAGCATTGCTAATTTGTTGCCTTTTTGATATCCTATTACAAAGAGGATTTAGATAAGAACCAAAAATGCCGCTGGTTGGCAATTCTTACTTGACAGAAAGCGAAGTTATCCTGATTAGACGGTGAAATTGTATTGGTAAACACGAGACTGTCGGTTATGGTAAAATTGTCAACCCTCATATTGGTAAACGCCATCCAATTCTGCAAAAGAAATAATAATAATAGTAATAATAAAAAAACATGCAGTTAAAACCAGCCAATTATTAAAGAAATTAAATCACCCAACATCAAGTAAGACTAAGACATGTAATTATAAGCAAGATATGCAAACCCAGTAAGATGTTGATAATTGACGCTTTTTTCCAAGAAAATTCATTAAATTGAAAGAAGCAACTCTCTTTGTCTACGCACTAGCTGCTGCTAGATTAACTGGGCCTATCAATGCTTCCTACCACATGGTTTTTTAGCTTGGAGTTTATCAAAGAGCTACCAAAATCAAAGTTTCTTTATACTATCATCATTTTGTGTTGTACTGCTTAAAAATGGAAGATGATCCGGAAGTAACGCATGTAAATAATCCTGAATACTGTCACTCTTTAGTTGGAGCTCATCATGGTTTTCATTAAGCTTTGATGAGATGCAATTCTTTGGCAGAGCTTTGTTGATTAGAATGCCAAATGACAGGTAACGAAAGTTAAATTTACTCACTATTTTTAAGCCTTTATGGGGTCCATCGAAAATCTTTGTTTCTCTGAGGCAAATTTTGAAGTTGTCCACTCGCAAGTCCTCCACCCACACGGCCATGGCATCTTGAGGTCTCTTGGGGAATTGGTGACTAGCAGTTACAAATATGGTTGGAGGAGTAGAAAACCGCTGAAATGAAATAATGAGAGAAGTTAACATTAGTAACTTCCGCGAGTGAGTGAGAGACTGACCGAATGAACAGATCAACGAGTATGCAAATAACCAATAATGAAAGAATAAGACAATGCTTACTTGAGTATCTAACGTTCTTCAACTTACAGACATTTTGAGATTGCAGCAGATCTTTTGAAAAACTCACTAAACGTTTGAGATGGTAAAAATACAAAATGCCTCAATTACCACAAAAGTGAGTCACGCAACACGTCACACGCAGCAGAAAGTGTAAATTTCAGAGAGCCCGCCGAAGATATTTTAATTATTTAAAAGAAAAAAAAAATGATTAAATCCAAATTAAAAGCCACTAATCAGCTTATTGCTAATCGGTTTTGATCCTTTGCATTAGTAATTTTTGTGTTGGATGAAGAAAATTAATCTTTGTAGTTAATCTCGGTTGTTAAACGCTTCTTAAGTTCAACAAATTTCAACAGTGACATTTCACTCGTTTTTTCCGGATTTTATTGAAATAGTTTTCTTTACAGGCTTAGCCTCAAGTTGCCAGACAACGTTTGCATTACGAGGCGATTATTCTACTTGAGCAACTGCACATCAAGAGAGGCGCCTTTTTGGAGTTCTTTAGTTATTGCGAAGTATTCGGTATTTACATATTTATCCTCTGACGCTTTTTGTCTCCAATACTTTCTGCTGAGTAATCTCGCCATATTTTGATGATCAGCGTTTGCACAGGTCACCCTGACAAACTGACCGATGAGTGACAATTTTCAGAAAAGAAAATTTGTTCCCTTACTCGTGCATTGTACATAACGTTTCACTCGAAAACAGATATCGTACAAATCGCCGGGAAGTCAATAGAAAAAACGAAGTGAGAAAGCACTGACTGATGTTGAACAACCTCGACCAAACAGTTGAAAGTAAGAAATATTTTTGCGCTTAAATTCAAATTAAAATGCAAGCTAAACTTTCAAAGTTGAAGTTCCTCAAAAACACAACGAGTCAATACTAAAAGGTCAAGAAAAATTTCTTGCAACAAAAACGCCTACCGAGATCTGTGCACCGTTGTAGCATACTGCAAATTGACATATAGACATTTATACTGGAGAGTGGTTAGACGATGCCTCTGTAAACAGTCATCAGAGAGCTCTCGCTGTAAATCACAAGTGACTGTTGCGTTGACTGCTGGTTGCGGAGCAGGCCCCGCGCTGCTGACTGAGCAGTAGCACTAGATGCAAACCCAGACATTCTTTGTTGCTTTTCATGAAGCTGTAATTTGCAACTGAAACTGCGTCAGCGTGTCTTGTCAGCTCCGAGATTTTGAGCGGATGAAAGTTTTCGCGCACGCTTCGAATATGATTGTTTTAAGGCCGCTTGAGTTTGTGAATTTGCTATCCAAGGACGCGGTTGAGGCGATGTGCTTCATCTGCTCTGCTATTGTATTTCGGCCGAGTGGAACCATCTTATGCAAGATATTCAATGGTTATTGCTAGAATGGATACTCCAAAACGTGAGACACTTCGTGACACATAAACAGGTACAACCAGGTAAAACGACACTCTATTTAGGTTGAGAATAACTGCTGGGTCAGCCACTGATCTCTAATGATTAGGTCTAAAAGGATTTAAAAACGCGATTAAAAGGTCAGTATTGTTCAGTTGTCGCTGCACGCGTAAAAAAGGTAAAGAAAACCTCAATACCGTATAATAACTGTCATAACTGGAAAGTGCAGACGGCTGCAGACTGTTTTAACCGATTACCGCGATCGAAAATTTATGAAACCGCAAACCGCTCATAGTCTTATAATACTCAAGGATTTCCGCAAAACCACACCAAGAATAACCCAAAACCGCATTACCGCAAACCCTTACGCCCCTCTCCAGTTAAACGATTACACAAAGTCTGGCTTTTAAGTATGGAGTTCCATCCCGCCAAAAATCAAAGTTGACGATCAAATCATTCGACTTGATACTATTAGTCTAGCAAGTAACTTGGCAAACATCACCATCACATTTCACTCTTCAACTTTGTACTGTGTATCACAATCATTGAAACTTTGGACATCAACGACAGTTCAACGTTCAACTTTATCCATCAATCATGATTCATGTTAACATGAATGATCTTGACACATTGTTTTTCTGCAAAAGATGAAGTTTGAATCTCCAAGTCGAATGTTGAGTTACAAAAGGCGCACCAATCCAAAAAAAAATTCAACTTGAGAAAGTTCTCGATTTTGACTATCAACTTTCAATGAAATGTTCAACATATGGATTATGTGGAGTTGACGAATTGATGAGTGGCCGATAAGGTGAAACAATGTACATTTTAGTTAGACTTCAATGTTGATTGTTGAGTCTCGAGAAGCAAAATACAAAGGAACCTCGCCTGCAAACTACATGGTCAAGCCGGAGTCTATTCGTGGCGCGATGGTGGAGAGTCAACAAGAACTTACCCATTAATTAATTGCTGTCAGGGTACAGCTTCAGCAAGTTGCAATTGTGTCAGCATTAGGCACTATTAAAGGTGAGGAGATTCGTTTGGTTTATGGTAGAATTTAGTACGTAGCTTAAATTTGGCATTTGTCTGCTTAGGATCTCAAATACCCACGACATCGACAAGCATCTCAGTTTCGAAGCCAGGGCCGTGCCGACCAACAATCTCAGTCAGCGCCGTTAGTGAACATCAGCATCTATTTTCAAGACGATATGCTTATGATCGCTCTACGGCTCAACAATTACCCCAAAAACGTCATCTCTAACATTTTAAAGAAGAAATCTTCCACTCAGCGTACAAACGCCATCCCAACACCTGAGTAACTTGTTTGCATGTTTTTCAAATGGGCCACACCCTCCGAATTCTCTAATTATGCAGTCCTGCCTTATATTAATGGAATGCATGTTTAAACTTCCTTTCACAAAGATAAATATCTCTCCATCGGGAAACGTCTTTTTCATGTCTTCATAATAGGAGACTGGTGCCCAATGCTCAGTCGCTCCATAGTAAAATATCAGCTTCTTCAAATTTTGTTCAATCACCTGAGAAAGAAAATTGTTTATGTCAGAAACAGTGGTATCCATTATCAGTTTTTTACTTCAAGGACTGTCTTGCATTCTAGATCATTTCTGATCACTCAGATGAGGGATTGTTTTATAGCATACCTCTTCATCAAGGTCAACCACCTCTTTCATCTCATCATGCGCCATTGTCAGGCAACCATTTACAGACCGTGGAGTAAGGAGCTTGAGCACCGAGTCCACCGAGTTCAACATTAAATTCTTCCTGTTGCTCAACCACCACTGGACAAGTCCTTTTTTAACAAACTCAGGTAAACAAGAAAAAGCAGCCACTGTAGCTATCGCAAACCACTTAAAATATGCCACCATCGGGGTAACATATCTGCCACTGGGCAGTATTGCCATTTTTTCGATGGTCGGAAACAATAAAATACTTTTGGTCACATCTGTAGCTCTATTACAGTTTTTAAGAAGGTGAAGTATTATGTAAGCTCCTATGCAATGTCCAATGAGTATTATTTTGAATCTTGGTGGAATATGCTTGTAGCTGCGAACTGCGACAAACCATGTACAAATCCACTTTAACTTGAACGTTTAATACACGAAAGGCCATGAGCACGACTCACAGTGATGCCACGATACTACAACGGTAGAATTCAGGGAAAACACTGACAATCTGAACTAAAACTGACCTAAAAAACCGAGGAAATCTTGACATAACTGAGGTTTAAACTCGGTGGCCTCGTGGTCCCCGTTCGAAGAGGCCACCTCCACGCATGGGCGAACCTAAATATGACTCTGCAGGGAACCCAGCGGTAACAGTGCTCCCCTGAGAATATATATCGTTTTGTGCGTGATTTGTTCATTAAAAACTGATTAAGGGGTCGTCCACACTAATCCGTTTTCAAACGAAAACGGAGCTGTTTTACTCCGTTTTCAAAAATATTTTCGTCCACACTTATCGTTTTCGTATCGTTTTCGCCCGTCCACACTACAACGCCGTATTCGTTTTGAAAACGCCTTTATACTCTCAGTGCGCATGCTCAAATGAACTTGACGCATGCACATTTCAATATATCGGCCCGCGAAATTGGCGCCATTCTTGATTTTGTTCGTAGCGTCTGTCCGCCATTTTGGATACTCGCGGTCGAGTGGTCTGGCCCGGTCCTATCTATTTTGATGACGTCACCGTATTCAGATAGCATCGTTTTCTCCGTCACACTAGAAAACAGCGTTTTCAAAAGACATCGTTTTCAAATCGCTCCACTCTGGAGAGTGTTTTCGAATGGTTCCGTTTTTAGCCTGCGTGGCAGGCCGTAGAAAGGGAGTGAGGAAAGTCAAAATGAGTGCGGGATCGGAGGGAGAAGGAACGGCCTGCAAGGACGCTATTGTTTTCTTTGTTTTTTACGTCCACCAGACGAACGTAAAAATCCTGATTGGTCAGATTTAATGTTTTACCTAACTTCATCCTTCTGATTGGTCAGCGACCTGTCATTCGAAACCATTAAGGTCTTCTTACATTTATATTCAACCAGGCGGATAAATCTAGAGATCGTTTCGAACTAATTCATCATAGGTTAGCCGATGTTAGTAATAACGCCTCTTTTCAGAATTGTTAGCGACCTGATCATTGAAGGTGAGGCCATGAAATTTACTGCCTGATATTTAGCTCAGAAGCTAGTTTGTTTGGAAGACATCGAAGGGGCCAAATTTGACGTTGTCTGTGCATCGGCGGAAAGTGTCAAAGATAAGCGATTTCTTCAATCACTGAAGAAGAACACAACTGAGTAGCAGTTTAGTGGCTTGTGAGTCGCATACAGTTGAAACATGAACAGGCACTGCAGGCCGACTGCGAATCGATGTAAGAAGCAAGCACTGCTATCCCAAAGCTCTTCAGAGATTCGCTTGAGACAACTCCGAATATTTCTTTTCTCTCCGACGGTTTGAATATATTTCCACGAGCTTTAGCCACACATTTGCCAGATGTTACTTTTAGATTTATCTGGCAAACCGTACAAACATTGTTACAATTGCTTTCTTTCTGGCCCGGCGTCTCCTCGCTTTCCCAACGTCCGAAGCTAAGGTCGTTTTTCGTGCAAAACAACAAAAACAAGAAATACGAGAACCCATTGGCGCCTTCAGATTTTGTCACGAAAGAAGTAGTGTGATTCTGATTGGATGATTTTGACAGCCAGACATTCCACAGTTGAGTGGGTTTTGCATAGTTAATTAGAGGGCGGAATGAAGAGAACAATAGCGTCCTTGCAGGCGTCCCCTACCGCGATCCTCACGCGTCTGTTCTCGCGCTTCATGCGCTCGTCTTTCCCCTTTCCCTCCCCTTCGGACGCCTGCCACGCAGGCTATTCCGTTTTCGGCGTTGTAGTGTGGACGATAGCGTATTCGGAGCAAAACAGCTCCGTTCTCGTTTGAAAAACGATTAGTGTGGACGGGGCCTAAATGGAAGGTCAATTGATTCAGTTGCATCAGTTGCTGGATAATCATGATAATAGTTCATTGGGAAACTGGACTTGAAAAAGAGAATGATGGATACTACTAAACCCCCGGGGACTCCCATATCAAAAGTATTGGGGGAAGGCGCTTGTGGGAGATTTTGAAACGAATCCCTAAGTGGTACCAAGATCCTGTTTTGTGGGGATGGCTTCAAATGTTTTTCTCCTACAAGAGTTACCAAGATTCTAAAGCAACAGCTAAATTGACAATTTCATATTTTTTTGAAGCTGCGATAAAGACGATTTCAAATAGGTCAAATATCATATACGCAAGACCTCTGCTAACGCGCTGGGCGCTAATTCGAGGATTTACGGTAGATATCAAATACTTCACTTAAATTTTGAAAGCTAACGACACGTGAATGCTAAACCAGAGCTCTTCATTTAGCCTATTTTCAAATGCTCAAACTACTGTTTTGTATTTTTTTTTTTGGAAAACTCCGTATTCAACTTCAGTGTTCATGGTAAAAATTACATTTTATTTTACAGTGCTGAAGCTAGAAGACCAATTGCCAGATTTCATACGTCGGGTGCCTGGGTACAATTGGTTTATTATGGGATTAACAACACAAGACCCATATATTCAGAAAGAGCACATCGAGCTTTACAAAATCCTTAAGTTTCGTGTAAATTGCGCCAATATTGAACAAGATACAGCCATTCAAAAACGTAAAAATTTAGTAACAAATGTATGGATTGCCGGACACTTGTCCGGAAAATGTATGGATTTCCGGACAAGTGTCCGGCAATCCATACATTTGTTACTAAATTTCTACGTTTTTGAATGGCTGTATCTTGTTCAATATTGGCGCAATTTACACGAAACTTAAGGATTTTGTAAAGCTCGTTGTGCTCTTCCTGAATATATGGGTCTTGTGTTGTTAATCCCATAATACACCGATTGTACCCAGGCCCCCACGGTATGAAATCCGGCAATGGTTGTTAATAATTAGCAGATATCCTTGTACATGCGCATAGGCAAAGCTATCATCGATATTCTAATATCATGTGTTTTTCCAGTAAAATTGAAATGCTTGTATTACCCAAGTAGTATAGCTTCGTTTTCTCTTTCAAATAGATAAATCTTTAACTGAAAAGAAAAACGTTCAAGCTGATGAAATTTCTAATTTCTTCTATAAGTCGCACCAGTAGATGATCATGGTATATGAATTCAGCTGAACAAATGGAAACTTTAAATACAATTAACTACCATGATTCCCTCAAGGCAGGTTTGGCATTGGGAATTCACAGTAAAAGTGATGAAAGATTTCTTCCCGCCTAAATAAGAACAAACACAAACATAAAACAACACGTTATTTTTGCCCTGCTCTGTTTTATTGTTAGAAGCTTTTAAAACGGAGTGTTTCACACTTTTATACATTATAACATAGCTAGCAGAGTCACGCAATCAAATTCAGTATACGTAAGCGTGCTCCAAATCTCGACAGTGCTCGCTGATGGCGTCAGCAAATCGCTTTGCCAGAATTCTTTTTCGAGCGAGCGGCCATTGTCAGCGCGGGGAAAAATATTATGTTTCGCTACAATGATGGACACAGAGACTCGGACCACTAGTCCCACAACAAACGCAATTTTCCGGCCTTTTCTCGTGAGCTAGAGTTCTTAAATGAGGCAGAAAAGAGAAAAACAACGGAAAAGGAAACTCGGCATCAGCGCCGTCACGATTCGCTTCACTGTCCGAAAGACACTCTGGTAAAACCAAACAAATTACAAACTGGTCTGTTTCAACCTTTAAAGGTAAGCTTAAGTTTTACCGTTATAAAATTGTTAAATATAAACCTCGAGCTTTCAACAGAAAAATTGAAATAAAACCAATTCCTATTTTGCTTAATATTTCGCTTACCGCGCGCGAACAATCACTTCTGATATTGTTGTATTTTTTTCACGTCGATTTTCAGGATTTTATGCACAATTCCTCCGGCTATGTTATAAAACAAAAGGCCTTTTGCAACAGTTGGTCACGTGACCGATAATTTCTAAACTTTTAGCTACAGCAAAATGAATTTCAGAGCTGGAAAGAGCATGTTTTAAATAACCAGGACACCAATTTTCAGACCAATGCCGTATAAGGTTGAGATTTAATGACAATTTGAATATTGCAAAAATTAGAAGGTTTTGTATGGAAGCGAGGAAGCTTTGCCCTCCAGAAACCTTTTCTGTTATTAATCACTACCAAAAGAAGCTGCCGGAATATAAACATTGGAGATAGAAAGAGGGGTAAAATATTAGGAAAAATGGAAATTTCTAGGCCCTTACACCTAAAGGCAAAGATTTTATGGCAGCTTGAAAACTTGTAAAATTACAAGGATTTGTGTGGAAAACCACTGGAGCGTAACTGGAGGGCAAAGCGACTTCTTCTCATACAAATCTTTCTAATTTTTACCGTCCATAAAAATTCCCCCTTAAAAGATATAAACCTGAAAATTTGCATGTAAGCTTATTTGGAACTGTTCTTTCCATTTCTGAAAACATTATGCATTACGAATGATTAATCAGTGTGTTCTTGAAAAGCACGTCACGTGACCAACTGTTGCAAAAGGCCTATTGGTTCATGCTTTTAGCTGTGCACTATCGCGTTACGGAGCACTTGGGAAGTTTGGAGAGCACTCAAGAAGCTAGAGTTGCCCTCGGCTATCGCCTCGGGCAACTCTTACGCTTCTTTCGTGCTCTCCAAACTTCCCGCGTGCTCCATAACTCGATAGTGCACGCTAAAGCATGAACCAATTATAAATTAACACTCTCAAAAGATAATTCATAATTACTACAAACAAACAAAAAATGTCTTCTCTATCATACATTCATTGTCAATCAACTTTTTCTAAATCCACTTTACTTGAATAAAATAAGAAATCAAAACCGACTGGAACCCTGTAACAATATTCAGTAACAAGATTCTCCTCCTTATGGGATGCTTTCACGGTTAAGCGCATGTGCAGGTTATAGCGCGAGTGTAAACTACTACCTTTTTCATTTTTTACTGAACCACATGTTCTTCGGTAACTAGAGAAATTTAATCTGGACACAAACACGGTGATCTTTACTTTTGTTCGTTTAGAGCGCAAACATCGAATACGTGTATTATCATAACAGACGAAAGAAATTTCTCTGGGAAGTCTTCAGCGTTATAGCTTGTTATAACACCGAGCCATGAAACCATCCTTAATTAAATGGCAATTAGCAACGAAGTAAGCTCAAAGTTAACCTTTTTGCATTAGACTTAAAATGCGTGACTACTCGATTTTGTACTAACCTATTCATTGGCATAATTTCATCGGTGATATTGAAATTTTCTGATTATTTGCACTACTATAATTTACCAACAGTTTGTATAAACCCATATATATATTTGCAAAGGTTTAATTGTATTGAACAGCGTGTGTAAAGCTAAGACTCCAAACTCCGTGATTTCTTCAGGTAGTTTCAAAGAAGACTTCGACTTCGTCAGGTAAGAAGTACTGACTACCCGCCAGGAATGATTGTGTGAAAGAGGATCCATAGCTGTTGCCAGGTGGCGGGCTGTAGGTGTATCCAAGGTTTGCCCTTGAGTTGGTGTTTGATGCAGCGTTGTCGGCAATGCGAACATCGTGTCCTCCTCCAAATACTGGTCCATAGGAAGAGCAGCTGTAGATGGAATATCTATTATAACTATACTGTCCCGTTTGATCTAGCTTTAGTGGCTGCCAACCAGGCTTGTTAACCAATGAGAAGAGAAAGGCTGATGAATCGTAGTACCATGAGCAACTGTAACCTAATTTTAAATACACAATGAAAAAAAATACAACATTTATGATGTTTGACACTCTGAAAAGTTTATTAATGACGTATTACGACGTTAATTTGATTGGTTCACAAAATGTAACTATTGTCAGCTCGGCATCATATCTTTCAGTGGCTATCTTAAGTTCTCTTGTTCTTGTGTGTAAATGTATCCTAAGTTTTAAATAATTTAAATTCTCTGATGAGCAAGCCCGAAGGGAGACTGGGAACTTCTTCCTCAATTTTAGACTAAACATGATTTCTATTTTATAAATTTCATAAAAATCGAGTTGTAAAGCTTTCAGTGAGCCAGGAATACCATACTGTATAAAAATTGCAAGTGTTTCTATCGGCCTCTTTATCAGGATGACTTACTTTATTTTCTTTAGTATTACCCTATTTTAAGTTCCTTTACTGTTACCGCTTCGTATATAAAGGTCTTTCACAGTGATATCTCCATAAAACCGTCTCGAATCAGTAAAGAGACGTTGTTATAGTTCATGGAAGTAATGTAAGACATTTTGTTCAGAATTTTCTGGCTCTTAAATTACTTAATCGATATTGTAAATATTCCTCTTTTAATTAACAAATAAAGAAGCCTAAGCCGTGTATTACACTGTGATAAAACACGATGGTCATATGAGAACACGAGGGAAATGTAGAAAACACGAGCCGAAGGCGAGTGTTTTCTACATTTCTCGAGTGTTCTCAAATGACCGAAGTGTTTTATCACAGTGTAATACACGGCTTAGGCTTCTTCATTCGCTTTAATATGTAGATTTTATCTTTTTTTCGGCTTGTGAGCGGGCGGAATTCAACAAATCCTGCAATCTGATTGGTTCCTAAAGCGGGCGGAATTCTCTCATAAGGACCGCTACAGCCGGCGGAGTCCATCGAGTTTATCTATTTTCGTGAATGAATTAGCGATTATCGTCAATCTTTCACCCTTTTTCACTTTCAAAGACGATTAATTAACGCAAGTTTACCTCTATTCACCTTTAGATAGCAAGAAAAGTTACTGTAAGTAAATTCAATTGAAGTTTTTGAAGTTGGAGAGTTTGTTTGGCTGTTCGTTGCTCGGCGCTGTAATGGCGCGTAATCCTGTGTGTCTCTCTGTACAATTTTAAGTAAAAACTGATTCAATTTCAGTCGAGTTTCCCTCTCTAATCGTTGCTGTACTTCAGAGAACTGCTGTGGAGTACACTTAACGAATTTTCTCGTTATCTGCTACTCCATTTACGGTAGAAAAGTCTAATTCAGTCGAGTTCTTCGCAATGATCGACAAAAACTGTTTTTGTAGTACAACTTCAAACTTTTAACAAAAATTCACACCTGGAAAACAATTTTGGAGACCTTAACTAGGGAACTAAATGCACTAACATAAAAGAAGTTCCAAATAATTCTGTTCTTTAATACATCTTTCTTTGTATAGTATCTGATTTACTCGTTCTTTCGCTCGTTAGATTTTTTGCGAACGGTTTGTAAGCCGATTCAATGGCAAAGTTGCGTAAACAAACGCACTTGTACGCCAGTTTACGGCAAGAAAAAAAAAGATAAAATTGTTATTGGCCGGCTTAGGGTCGGTCCGTATAGAAAAAAACAGTGACCTCGGGCTTGAAAATGCTGCCCTCGGCCTGCGGCCTCGGGCAGCATTTTCAAGACCTCGGTCACAGTTTTTTCCCTATACGGACCTCCCAGCCGGCCAATAACATATATTTACGCGCGCAAAACAATTAAAAACACGCTTTTTTCTACGTTTTGTACTCTGATAAAACATAGATTTTTGACCAACAGAGCGCGCGCAGGGTCCTATCTGGGGGGGTGCAGGCGCTGGATTTGAAATCTGGAGGTCCCAGGTTCAAATCCTCCACCCTGCTGCTATATGGATTTGTTCTCGGTACGCCCGAGTTCAACTCCTCGACTGCGTTGTGTAAATAGCCAACTGGTCAGCCTCCCGCCAGTTGGGATTCTTAATAGTTTATGTTCTATTTGAAATATTCAGTTGTCCGCGCAGGTGAAAATGTACATTGATACTTGCGCGTTATAAGTAAATGAATTATTATTATTATTATCATTTTATGAATTATTATTATTATTACGTACTTATTATGATTATGAATTCTTTTTAAAACTCTCTTTTCTCCGTCATGAACGCTATAGGGCCATATGATCATTGCTGACTCACAGCTTGAGCTTGGGTTGCCTGTGATAAGATGAAATTGATCATGTCACTTACTCCATGAATGACTTGTGTATCCTCCAAAAATATATTTCCCAGCAACACGGATGATTGTGACCGTTGGACCTTTGCCGTCACAGTTTGAATGGAAGGTAGAGGAAGACCAGCCATTTACAGTTGCCTGGTAACAGCGATTCCAGTAAGAAGATTGACGAGTCACAGGCTTTAACCATTTATCCAGCCATGTCAAAAAATTCTGGCTGTTTCCCACGATGCTGGAATAATTAAGACCCGCTGCAAAAATAACATGTAAGAACGTTCTTTGCATCCATGGCCATGTTGAAAATTGGTTTTGATAAGAAATAAACACTTGTACTCATCTTCACCATTTTTAAAGTGACCAACAACTTTACATGAACTGTAAATGTGACAGTAACTAAAGCTGTATTATGTGTGGTCGTTATATCCCACCGTGCAACTTAAAATATTTTTATCTGGAACCATGCACGTCCTATATTTGCAGCGATCAATTCTCGTAATAGATGATTTTAAGTTTTGAAAAGGAAAATATTCGGATAATATTTGTCATGAAAAAGTAAAATCATAACGTATGCTCCTACCCGACGTCAGGTGATTCTCAAAGAAAAAATCAGCGTCAGATAAATTCACGAAGTTCGACAGACTTTATAAACATTGAAAAATGTTTTAGTGACGGTTAAAGGCCTCTTGGCTATTTTTCGCTATACACCACTCCTTTTCTGAATGGGGTTAATGTTGATGTTAAAGTGTCTGCAGTAGCAATGAGGTTGCTAACAACATTACTGAGTCGTGTTCATTTTAAATTGGAACAGTAAGTCTTTCTTTAGTATGAAAAGCTTATCTAAGATGGAAAGGAGAATTTTAAATTTTGATTGTGTCCCTGGGCGGTCCGAATATTCCGATGTCGATATCTAAGAAGTACCATTCATGAATAAGTTTTGGCGAATTGCTTTTTTAAAACCCATTCACAAAAGAAATCTCAAGGGTTTTTTGTTTGTTTTTTTGATATCTTTTTTGTGGACAATTTTAGCGTAACTCTAACCGCTGCAATTACCTGAATTGAAGCACAATAAACGTGAAATGCTCACCTGCCGCGGTGTACCTGCAAGTGTTTCCGTCTCCTGATAAAGGATGGTTACACGTACATGTGTAGGATCCTACAGTGTTTGTACATGAAGCTGAACGGTGACAGGCGTGTACACCGCTGCCGCACTCATCGATATCTGAGAGTAATAAGGGACAGGGCAGAAGAAACAAAACAAATTAATTACTTTGTCACAAAAAGTATTCCATGTAAGAAGTAAGGAGTTTTCGTTGATATTAAATTGGTAGTACTTTATCGTAAATTTAATAGTGCGTGTCGTGATTAGAGGCTCACCATGTTTGTTAATAAAACCTCTCAAAGTGAATAGTCTTTGTTGGAGACTTTTGTTACATGGCAGCCATATTGCTGTTCCTGGTCAATAGGACATGTTTGTATATCAAAAGAAGCCGTTTTCCAAAGAACGTCTGAGAAATGTCATTGTTTGGGATCTATGGTTTATACCCTGGAGGTTTCTCAGTGAATAGGCCAAAATAAATACTCATTCTTTTTTAAGTTACATCCAAAACGAGACTCAGCTCACTGAAAATTACAAATATATTTTACATACTATAAATTGGTTACCGTATGGCACAACATTTCAGCGGGAGTTTAATTTTACGGATCGGCGAAATTTTTTGTTTCGAGTCAAAACGAATTTTTTTGGAATTGTGAAAGACTGGTTTTTCGTGCTAGGTATGTTTTTTTTTTTTTTTTTTTTTGCAATTTTCAGAAAGTGACGTTTAAGGCGTTTGCTTGTTGTTCCACTACACGTAAATTGTAAGGCGCGGCAATGCGCGGTAAGACCGGGTAAGGCGATAAGGCGCAGTAAGACGCGGTAAGGTGCGGTAAGGTGAGTTAAGGCGCTCTAGGATGGTTAGTGTGCACGCCTTAGTATCGAACGGTCTGTGTTCGAGCCCTGGCTGGGGACATTGTGTTGTGTTCTTGGGCAAGACATTTAATTCTCACAGTACCTCTCTCCACCAAATGAGTAGCGACGTACTTAAGAGCGACTTGCTATAAAGATCACCTATACCTATGCAAGATAGAAAAAATCGATTTTCTGAAAATTTGTCAGGAAGAAGGTTTTTACTAACTTGTTTCAAAACTGTAACTTTGAGGTTGTTTGGATTTTTATTTTCTTCTCCAGACCGCCTTTTGTATTTTGCCCCTAAAAGAGCCAAACTCGGCCCTGAAATTGCACTTTTTGCGAAGGCTCGCAAGCCAAAATATTGTGCGTGGCTGGAAAAGCTAACCCATATTATTAAAATATAATGTTTTAGTACTTATTTTGCGTTGTCAGATTCACATGTAATATGAACCCGAATTTTTAACAAATTTTTAAAATTATACGCGACGGCGATGTCGCGTCACGTCCAAATTTAGGTCAAATTCGTGGACCAAAAAGTCAATCTGGTACATGAATTTACCGCCCAAAACAATTTTTCTGGATAAAAGTATCACTTCATCTTACTTTTTATCGCAAATCTAGCTTGGGTAAATAAAACGCAAAAATTTGACAGCATCTTGAAACCAGGCACTTGAGGTAATCGCTTGACATTTTGACCTTTCACGTCGCGATTATTATCTCGAGCGTTGACCCTGAAATGTTTGCCTGTGGGTCTCTATCCGGTAAAATAATTGTTTTAAGCCTCCAGATATCAGTTATAGTAATTTAAAGACAGTTTCTGGCCGAAAACGAGCGTGTTTAGCAAAGGCTAATTTTGAATAATTAATTAAGCAAGTGGCGGTTCGCGAGCACAGACAATGCACGCGACAAAAAATGTCTTTTTTAAATCGTTATCGGGAAAAATCTTAAGGAAAACTAGAAGAATAAATAGTTTACTAAATACTTGGAGCTATTTCTTACCTTAATCTCGCCTACCGTGATAAGAAATGGTAACATTGATGCGGCTTCATAGCTTGTTCGAAACACTCTTGACGGTTGCCAGGCTACAAACAAAATCACGGACACAGTAATCCCAAGGTCGCGTGAGAACGGCGTCCCGGAAGGGGGGGAGTGGAGGGGGGGCTGGGCACTCCCAGAAAAATTAGGTAGGGATGTGAGGCCCGCTTCCCAAAACCCTAACCCTATTTATGACCAAAATCTGCGATATTCCCTACCCTATTTATGACCTGACCAAAAATTCAAAATCCTAATTATGACCTGAACCTTACATCAAAATCCTGTTTCAGACCAGCGTTATAATTGTATCTCAAGTTCAAACCAATGTTAAATTACCATAAACAAAAATTTGTGAAGGGGTTTTGTTGATTTTCTTTTCGATAGTGATGAAAAAGTGGCTTCTCGGCTTAAAATCATACCAGATCAGGGCTAGAGTACAAAAACCATACCCTATTTATGACCAAAACAGCTGAAAAACCATACCCTTTGGGGCCGCACATACCTATATAGCCCATATAAGGGAGTATCCCCCGGGAGCGACGGCCTTGTTTATTTATCTTAACTGTTACTATTGTCTGTTTGTTTTTTGTTAATGATTGTTTTTATTATTGTTATTATTATTATTATTTTTTTTTAAATATAAAAGTTTTAGTACATTTATGTCATTTTGTTTCGCATACCCAATTAATATTACCTTCTGTGCTTAACGCATGTCAACGAACATGCGTCAGGATAACAGGTGTGCACTTCTTGGTATCATATTTCGCAGAATGTACGCACGCACATGTTTTGAATAAACTCTGAACTGTCTTGTTTTAGCGCGATTAATATTTTCTCGTGAAAAGCGTTGTATCCTTTGGCCTTCCAAATTAACGTCGGATTTGTTTTTACTTGTAAATAACATACGTAACTGCATCTATATTAAAGTTAGAAATTGTAATTTAATGGCTTCATGTGGTTTTGCATACTTAATTGTCGGGGGATCGTGTGGATCACTGAAGTGCAAGTGGGGTATTGAGGTGTTTTGCTGGAGAGGTGAAAGCTAAAGCAATGTCTAAAATTTATCACGAGCCATATATGAGCGCCAGTCCTACTGGGCATGTAGACCCCTCGCGCGCGTTCCTACTAAAAGTCCAATAAAACCCTTGATCAAAACTATAACAAAATTCTCGAATGTGATTGGCTATCAGCAACTTGATTTGAGCATTAATAATACACATGAAAATATTACCCGATTCTGATTGGCTGAGAGCAGTGCAGTTCAAGTGTAACTCCAGTGCAAAAAGTGTAACACCGGTGCAAAAAGTGTAACACCAGTGCAAATTACACAATTCTGGATTATGATTGGGAGAAAGACAATGATATAAGATATAAAACCGTGGGAGGGGATCTTGTAGTAGCTTACTTCGAGAAAGCTCACTCAAACATACTTTGCATCAAAATTTAAGAAAACTATTACCCTGGTATAAATTTCCTTCCGTAGCCATAAGCCCAGCGAGACGTTTCTCAAAGACCCCAATTTGATTTTCCAAGAACGTTATGTTAATAAGATTCTATCAAGTTCCCGTTCTGTTGACTCAGCCAACAAAAACGCTTATCTTGGTTCGTCAACAAATCTGTCTCTTTGTTGAATTAATTCATCACAAAAAGTTTCCTGGAGTGTAACTTACTTTTCTGAGGAACACACCTGAGGGGTCTACAGTGACGCGCCCAGGAGGCTTGGCGCTCATAGATGTGGCTCGTGGGAGATTTTTCGATTCACAGTCTAAGGCAGTCTCCAAGTCTCCAAATACAGAGAATTTCGAAGGTGGCCTTAAGTACTCTTTGCACAGCTTCCCACAACCATGCAGGATTCTCCAGAAGTGCGTACCAGGGTGCGCACCTGTTATCCTGAAGCATGCTTGTTGACATGCGGTAAGCACAGAAGATAATATTAATTGGGTATGCGAAACAAAATGACATACATGTACTAAAACTTATATATTACAAAAATAAAAACAATCAATTACAAAAAACAAACAGACAACCAAACAAACAGTAACAAATAAAATATAAATAAACAAGACCGCCGCTCTCACGCGACCTTGGGATTCCTGTGTCCGTGATTTTGTTTGTAGCCTGGCAACCGTCAAGAGTGTTTCGAACAAGCTATGAAGCCGCAGCAATGTTACCATTTCTTATCACGGTAGGCGAGATTAAGGTAAGAAATAGCTCCAAGTATTTAGTAAACTATTTATTCTTCTAGTTTTCCTCAAGATTTTGGAAAGATAACGATTTATAAACCGACATTTTTGTCGCGTGCATTGTCTGTGCTCGCAAACCGCCACAAGTTTAAGCTTAATTAATTATTCAAAATTAGCCTTTGCGAAACATGCTCGTTTTCGGCTAGAAACTGTCTTTAAATTACTATAACTGATATCTGGAGGCTTAAAACAATTATTTTACCGGATTGAAACCCATAGGCAAACATTTCAGGGTCAACGCTCGAGATAATAATCGCGACGTGAAAGGTCAAAATGTCAAGCGATTACCTCAAGTGCCTGGTTTCAAGATGCTGTCAAATTTTTGCGTTTTATTTACCCAAGCTAGATTTGCGATAAAAAGTAAGATGAAGTGATATTTTTATCCAGAAAAATTGTTTTGGGCGGTAAATTCATGTACCAGATTGACTTTTTGGTCCACGAATTTGACCTAAATTTGGACGTGACGCGACATCGCCGTCGCGTATAATTTTAAAAATTTGTTAAAAATTCGGGTTCATATTACATGTGAATCTGACAACGCAAAATAAGTACTAAAACATTATATTTTAATAATATGGGTTAGCTTTTCCAGCCACGCACAATATTTTGGCTTGCGAGCCTTCGCAAAAAGTGCAATTTCAGGGCCGAGTTTGGCTCTTTTAGGGGCAAAATACAAAAGGCGGTCTGGAGAAGAAAATAAAAATCCAAACAACCTCAAAGTTACAGTTTTGAAACAAGTTAGTAAAAACCTTCTTCCTGACAAATTTTCAGAAAATCGATTTTTTCTATCTTGCATAGGTATAGGTGGTCTTTATAGAGTTGCTTCTTGCTACGCGTAAACCAGGATAAGTTCCGGCCTAATGAGTCATCTGGCTCGTATCCAGACCTGCGCGATATTGAACAATTACGTTTTCCGAAGTGTGGCCGATATAATGTGTCTTCAGGTGATTCTTTTCTGTCGACGTTTTAGCGGCTACACCTGTCGTGTACCATAAGCAATTTCATCGTTTTATTTGAAGAGACGTTTGAAATAAATGACATCAACAAGATTCTGCGTATGAGGCTTGGCTGTATAATTTCGCCAATAGGGTATCACAGGGAAAATTTTGATTGCAAATCGCGGAAAAAATCCAATTTGAAAATTGCAAAAAAATAGAAACACGAAAAAAACTCGTGCAATGCGGTATGCGAATAGCCTGATATTTATGTGGCATCCTTTCCCAGAATTTTTTTCTATCAATATACTTTATAGTGCTTCTTTTGCAGATTAACTTACCAGTGCAATTTTTGCCATCTCCTGAATATCCAGGTTTACACACGCAAGTATAAAATCCTCGAGTATTGTTACAAACAGCATTCACATCACAGCTATGAGAGTTTGAAGAGCACTCGTCTATGTCTAAAAGAAGATTAAGGAGTAATTATGGATAAACGTTGAGCCAACATTAAATGAACATTTCACCAAAACTGAAAAAGAAGCATATAGCTTGACTGAAACAATCCGCCAAAAATTTAAGTTAAGCACAAAATGTTTTAATAAACAAACAATTCATTTTACTTTTCACACTCTCTGACTCATTCTCTGCTTTTGGATGATTTATATTAACCTGGTTATAAACCACTGCATGGCGCAGGCTTTGAAATTGGTTTTAAAAAAGTTATGAAAGAGTTGAACTTTTCCCTATCAGCGTTCTCATTGCACAAGAGCGGTTCGTATCAGTTTTTTGTAAGCCCTTCAATGCAGGAGAAATTTTAGTTATTGAAAATAAAGTGCCATTGTTATTAAATTCATTATCAAAGTCAAAAGTTTGTTTGTGGGCTGGTTGGCTGGTTGATTGGTAGATCTCTTACCATTGCACGTTTGTCCGTCTCCAGTATATCCAGCTCTACAGTTACAGGAATATGAGCCCACGGTATTCACACAATCTGCATTCACGTCACAGTTATGAGTGTTGGTTGAGCATTCCTCGAGATCTGCAAAAATTAAATTTCGAAAGCAATTAAATAGTCATCATGCATGAATAACGTTTACAGTACTGGCTTGTAACAAATTATTTTGAAAATTAACCATGGAACCTGTTTGAGGGCGCGAGATTATCCTGGGAAATCCATTATTCTTGATTAAAATATTACAATGTAAATTAACCTTTTTCAACAAGAGATTTGTCACCTGTAAAACAAGTAAAGTTGAAGCAGTTATCGCATGGTACATCATTCCAAGTGTATGCATGCCTCACGCCAAGAGTGTGTACACAGTCTTCGTTATTCCAGTTGTTTGGTTGCTTTGGAGCCCAGAACCTAAAACTACTAATTTCTTTGTTTGTCCACACAAAAGAGCCTTCAACACTGCGGTCATTCAGCCCTATCCATGATCTATCGCCAAAATGACGGTGCTGAATAAATACGTTTTCCTCCTGGTTGTGCACTGTAACCAGATCAGAGTTCATCTCAGAACAGTTTGACTCAGCGGTCAACCATGTGGCGCATGCGGGGCTTGAAAAGTAGCAATAACCACCAAAGTAAGTCCATCCTGGCTGGCAAATGTCTGTAGATGTAAAAAAAATATATATCCATAAGAAGTACGAGAGGCCATTAAGAATGTCTTGAGTGTTTTTAAAGGAAATAGCTGCTTGTAATGCAATTCCTCCACTTATTTTGGCATTTTTACTCCTGACTGAAACAATTCACCGTCGTTTGGTATGAAATTAACTTCTGAATATCTAATTTAAGAATAAGCCTCTAAGATCTAATTCTTAACAGCGTACGAGACAAAAGTTACTAAAACATTACCAAATGAGCTTAACCACTGATCTAGAGGATAGTAAAATTAACGATGAATTATTTTGTCCGTACCTGACAGGACAGTGTATGAGATAGAGAGTGGATCATACTTTGTGTCGTACAACTCTTTTAAACAAACTCGCACCCCGGTCTCGTTGATGTACTGCAAAAAAAGAACAAAAACAATCAGTGGCTTTCAAACTGTATTCACTGTATTCAAAAAGATAATTTTCACAACGCTTACGGTGATATTCTGAATAAGGTTTTTTTCGTTCTTAAACTAGTATGACTTATCAATATTATATTATTTGCCCCGGTAGATATGATCTCCCAACTTTCTGTACAACAGGAAATGCTTTAGTCAATTATGACTTCAGTCGTCTTGGAGACGCCATCATGAATTTTACAATTTTCATGCCATTCAATTTAATGCCTGTGAGAAGGTGGGATACGGCTAATTCAAAAAATTAGAGGAAACCAAGAACTATGTCAAATAGATGAGATTTGGTTCGACAAGCGAGTGCAAAAACGCTATGGAAATGCCTAAAGAAATAACGAAACAGAATTACCTCCACCCAAGCAGTGATTCCATTGTGTACTGGTTGTCGATTTGCACCGCTAGATGAATGGTTTGCGGAAACGAACACATTCGGGGTGCTGTTGTACTTTTCAGTGAAGCGGATATCCTACAGAAAAAACTCTCATTAAAGTAAGCAGGATGTTATCCAACTTTGACCACTATTGTTAAATTGACATTGTTCTGTAGGAGCTGTACAATAACTCTTGAAATTTTTTGGAAAAGTACTTCTTGGCAAGCTCTTAATAAGGAGAAAGAGATTCCAACCTTGCAATAGGCATTGTTGTAATCTGCAGGTGGATGTTGGGTGTTAGCAAAATAGACTGAACTGTGCTCTGTAAAAAGAGGCTTGTGGAGAGAAGAGAACGCCAACCATTTCTAAAAGAGAAAAATAAATGTTTACTAGAAAATTAAGATAGAAATAGTATTTTTTTCGAAAAATGAAGTGAGATAACCTAATCAAACGCCAAAGTCAAGATTCTATTTCTTGTTAATATGTGCCTTTGGTAAAATTAGCAGTCCCTACAAAAGATCAGTGTTAAGAGACTAAAGTAACTGATAACGATCTCTCAGTTCCTTATGGTTGGTTCATGAAAAAGGTCTAGACACTTACAGTATAAACATCGTCGTGAGATCCTGCGTAGTTCTGCAACTCTCTCAAACAAACTTTGAACGAGGATCGCGTGACATCTTCAATCCACACACTTGCAGCGTCACGCTTGAGTCCGGCACGATAGTGCGCAGCGGTAACAAACACTGAAGGTATCACTGAAAACTTTCCCTGCACAGAAAGCAAACAAAACACAAGCTGTTGCAGTTAATGTTCCCCTTACTCATGCTAAGCTACTGTTGTTGTTGTTATCTTTTAAGCTGTTTAATATTAGCGAAGATTTTGAAATCTAGGGATAGCCAATGCTCTAATGGCTGAGTGATAGGTGACATAAGTTGATTACCCCAAAGAAATCATATTATACTGAACTAAATCCGAAAACTGTAAGTTATTCCAAATCATCCTTCATAAACTTGAGTTGTAAAATAAAACGAAAAAGTCCTTACCGATGGAAAATTGACAGATTTGCAAGTCGTTCCAGTCCACCATTGTGATATCCGCACTTCCCCGGCAACACCACCCACTGGAGCCCCTTGGTACGCCATCCAATCAACTGTCACGTTAGATTTTGATTTCCGTTCATTGTAGCCTGCCGCCATCACACACGCAGTGAATCGATCATAATTGACATTTTCGACCCACGACACTGCGGCATCATGAACATATGACTTGTCACTGGTGTCGATATGATTGACAGTAATCTGAACTTCAAGTGCTTTGTCAGGATAGAACACATAAGGCTTGAGGCGAATTACTTCACAATGAGAATATCCCAGTGAAGGAATGTGTGGCATGTGACGGCGACCTCGCTGGAAAGGAAATCCTTTAAAAAATAACAGTACAAAACACTGATCAGTCCAAACGATTTAAACTATTCATGTTTGTCGATCGTAATCAACATCGTCCTCATCACATCATCAGAAATTTCTGAGTAGAATAATTTCTAACCTTCACAACTACCGGGGTGTTGCACAGAGAAATTCAATCGTTGAATACACATTTCCTGTCGAAACAAACACTCGTTGTCGTATGTTGTGCCATTTGATGAGCAGACTGGTTCTTGGTAGGATGGACAACTGTCAACAGCAACGCAGCGAGCATCATTTGGTCCAAACGCTTTACACAGGCAGTGATAATGACATGTCACGTCTATGCAAGGATCCAAGTCTGGCGAGACAACAACAATTGTCAGGAAACGATTTGATATTCTACTACACATCTCAGGCATTATTCTCGTTTTCCACAAGTCATGTGATCAAAACTAAAAATCGTAACCATTCAATGAATAAAGTCAAGAATTTGGGATACGATAGATTAATTGATACATAAACAACCTTGCCAAGAATCAAGTTTCTACTGTTTTTCATTCGCGCGTTATTTCCAGAAGTGTG
>JAHPZR010000337.1:45000-69621 GCA_019787425.1 Platygyra sinensis | reverse complement strand
AGACCACAAGTGGTCTTCAAGAACACATTAATTTGCGAGCTCAGTTTGTTGTATTTGTTTTGTTATTTCACAAGTACATCTCTATCACTAAGTGTGAACAGATGCGGGGAGTGTAAGAAATGATTGACAGTTCATAGTCACGTGTTTTGGACCACATGCTTTCGCAAGCTAGCTAGGTTTCGTTTTTCTTTTCAATCTTGTATGATTCTCGCTTACTTATGGTGGAATGTGAACCGAACGATTAAACAAGTTAAATTTGGTGGTGGACGAACTCGAATTATTTGACAAGCCGCACACTTCACGAAAAACGAATTAGCAAATCGCTTTGCCTTGGCTGCTGGTACATTGTACGTTCTTTGGCGCCTTAAATTATAATGAGGACTGTAGGCTTCAGGAATTAGGCGATGTAGTTTACTGTTCTGATTCTCACTGATTGATCTAAATAACGACTTTGTAATGACCTCGTGGTGTTCCCTAATAGAAGTCAAACAGGCGCGCTCTAACGCTTCCCCATACGGCATTCTAGGAAAAATACACGCCAGAGCTCTTTTCTGAACTCTTTCTAACTCTGACTGTAAGTACTGAGGTAAAGAATAATGGAACACTGGACAAGCGTAGTCAAGGGAAGATCTAATACATGCGCAGTAGTAGGCAACAAGATCTTTGGCTGGAGCGCGCGCACGTTTAAGTTGCACAAGAAAATAAATTTTCTTAGCTGCTTTCTTTACTACACTATCTACATGATCGTTCCATGTTAGTGTGTTGTTGATGGTAAGGCCGAGAAGCTTGCTCGAAGTGGTTGCTTGAATCTGTGTCCCATCAACTGTGACTGGGTCAAAATGTTCCGGGGAACGATAGAAACTGATAGTGAGCTCTTTAGACTTCTCAAGGTTAAGCTGGAATAAATTTTCCGCTGACCAGTTAGAAACGTGGTCCACTGCTTCTTGTGCCCTACTTTGTTGCCCCTTCGGTACGTTTTCTGACAAGGTGGTATCGTCCACGTACTTCCACATCCCGAAAAGCGCACTGGGGGTTAAGCGGTCGTTGATCATAAGCAAAAAAAGCCAGGGCCCCAATTTGGTCCCTTGAGGGACACCCGCTGGTACCGCACCCCATTCTGACAAACAGTCGCGGCTGAGTTTAACCCTCTGGAAACGATCTGACAGGAAGTCCAGGATCCAGTTAACGATACCGTTGGGGACCTCAACTTCCCTAAGTTTGGCCGCCAGAGTTCCGTGATCGATGAAATCGAAAGCCTTGCGGTAATCGAAGAGGAAAACACGCACAGATGCGCTGTTTCCGTCTGTTGCTTGGAGCCACTCGTGAAACATACTTAACAGAGCGAGGACAGTGGATGAGCCTGATACAGTGCCAAACTGGTTTGAATCGGCTATCCTCTCTAAGGCTGGTCTTATGTAGTCTGATACTACAAAGTCCTCTGCGACCTTGGAAAGCGATGCGGTTAGCGAGATCGGTCTAAGTTCTTTTTTGGGAATGAACCAGTGCAGGTAAGTCCCGATAATTCACGAGCAATGAGTGCGTTAACCTGTAAATAATCCACGGATTAATATTAATCCGAGTAAACGCATCTCGAAAGCTGAACAGAAGTCGAGATTTTTTCCGAGATGTAAGCAGAAGTATCGCGTTACAGTCGCCATATATGCAAATTAGAGTAAAGCTTTTTGTCCTCAACGAAAACACCGCAAAACATTTACATTTACATTTGGATCCCTGCCAGTCAGCCCAGCCGTCACATGGCCTCTGCGCCACGTAAGATTACTCAGTAAAAATAAGCGATCCAAATAAACGAGAGGCCCAAGGTAAAACTGACTGAACTGACGATCGGAAAGGTATTTAGCTATTGTTGCAACTGAACCGCACTGGCCTCGAATTTCTGGCATACTTCAGAATTTCCTACGATACCCTCTGAGCTGTTTTTCTCCCAAAATCCTTCTTCAGGATCTTTGAGCATCTCGGCCATTTCGAAGCGAATTTATTTGATCGCGCTGAAATCGTAATGCAGGCCGTATTGACCTTGAAATGCCGCTCGCAGATGGTGAAACCGATTACCGGAGACCACCGTGCGCGCCTAGTTTCATCAAATCGGGATTGATTCGCATTCTACACCAATATTTCACCCATTCTTTATACGTATACGCGGGGGAGACTATAATGCCTCCTGGGGATGGGCCAAAACCCTGCGGGGGCAATTAACTACCATGATTCCCTCAAGGCAGGTTTGGCATTGAGAATTTACAGTAAAGGTGATGAAAGATTTCTCCCCGCCTAAATAATGGAAAACACAAACATAAAGCAACACGTTAGTTTCGCCCTGCTCTATTTTATTGTTACAAACTTTTATAAAAGTGTGTTTCACACTTTCACGCGTTAACAATGTCAAAATATAATGTATAATTACTACAAACAAACAAACAAACAAACAAAAAATGCCTTCTCTATCATACATTCATTGTCAATCAACTTTTTCTAAGCCCACTTTACTTGAATAAAATAAGAAATCAAAACCGAGTAGAACCCTGTAGCAATATTCAGTAACCTTCAAGATTCTTCTTCTTACGGGATACTTTCACGGTTCAGGGCATGTGCAAGTTAAAGCGCGAGTATAAACTACTACCTTTTTCATTTTTTTACTGAACCACATGTACTTCAGTAACTACAGACTATAATTTGTAAGAGCAGATTAACTGATTGGCAAAGTTTACTGTCAGATGTCAACGGATTTAGCGAGAAAATTTCGAATTTAGTAATGAACATTGAAGTTTTTTATTTCGCGCTAGGAATTTAATCTGGACACAAACACGGTGTTATTTACTTTTGTCCGTTTGGTGAGTAAACAATACGTGTATTAATCATAATATACGAAAGCAATTTCTCAGGGAAGTCTTCAGCGTTATAGCTTGTTATAACACCGAGCCATGAAATCATCCTTTAAGGGTAATTACCAAAGAAGTAAGCCGCTCAAAGTTAACTGTTTGTGTTACACTTGAGATACGTGACTACCAGATTTTGTACTAACCTATTGATTAACATATCATCCGTGACATTGAAATTTTCTGATTATATTGCACTCCTATAATTTACCAACAGTTTTTGAATACCCTTATAAATTTGCAAAGTTTTAATTGTACTGAACAGGGTGTGTAAAACTAAGACCTTAAACTCCGTGATTTCTTCAGGTAGTTTCATAGAAGACTTCGACTTCGTCAGGTCGGAAGTTGTAACTACCCGCCAGGAATGATTTTGTGAAGGAGGATCCATAGCTGTTGCCAGGTGGCGGGCTGTAGGTGTATCCAAGGTTTGAGTATGAGCTGGTGCTTGATGCAGCGTTGTTAGCAATGTGAACATCGTGTCCTCCTCCAAACCTCGGCCCAGAATTATAGCAGCTGTAGATGGCATAGTTTCCATAATACCTATACCGTCCTGTTTGATCTAGCTTGAGTGGCTGCCAACCAGGCTTGTTAACCAATGAGAAAAGAAAGGCTGATGAATCGTAGAGAGATCCACAACTGTAACCTAATTTTAAATACACAATGGAAAAAAGAAGTCCAACATTTATGATGTTTAATGACACTTTGAAAAGTGTATTAAGGTAGTATTACAACGTTAATTTGATTGGTTCACAAACTTTTACTATTATTGGTAGCTCGGCATCATATCTTTCAGTGTTAATCTTAAATTCTCTTGTTCTTGTATGTAAATGTGTCCTAAGAGAAAAATAATTTGAATTCTCCGATGAGCAAGCCTGAAGTAAGACTAGGAACTCTTCTTCTGGACATGATTTCTACTTTACCAATTTTATAAAAATCAAGCTGTTAAGCTCTCAGTGAGCCAGGAATTGTTGTTGTTGTGAAACTTAACGTGTGCGTTTGACGGTTGCCTTTTGAATTTTAATGTATGCACACTACTTTTCAGAATATTTAAGCTTTTCATTGGTGTTAGTGATTTTTCTTTTGTTATTGAAACTATTGTTTTTCGGTTGCATTTTAGTTTATATACCTTATTCTGTTATACTTTTATTTTGTGTGTAACCCTCCCGAGATTGAATAAAGACAGGGATTTTAAAGTTGCGAGAATATCAGGAATACCCTACTGTATAAAAAAAGTGCAAGTGTTTCTATCGGCCTTGTTTTCAGGTTGACTTGGTTCGTTTTCTTTAGTATTGCACTTTTTTATGTTCCCTTACTGTTACCGCTTCCTATAAAGGTCTTTCACATTGATATCTCCAAAAAACCGTCTCGAATCAGTGAAGAAACGTTATACTTCATGGAAGTAATGTAAGTCATTTTGTTCAGAATTTGCTGGCTCTAAAGTTACCTAATCCATATTGTAAAATTTCCTTTTTTATATTCTTTTAAAACTCTCTTCTCGCCATGAATGCTACTTCGCAATATGATCATCGCTGACTCACAGCTTGAGCTTGGGTCGCCTGTGATAAGATGAAATTGATCGTGTCACTTACTCCATGAAACACTTGTGTATCCTCCAAAAATATATTTCCGAACTCGGATGATTGTGACCGTTGGACCTTTGCCGTCACAGTTTGAATGGAAGGTATAGGAAGACCAGCCATTTACAGTTGCCTGGTAACAGCGATTCCAGTAAGAAGATTGACGAGTCACAGGCTTTAACCATTTATCCAGCCATATCAAAAAATTCTGGCTGTTTCCCACAATGCTGGAATATTTAAGACCCGCTGCAAAAAACCATATAAGAACGTTGTTTGCTTCCACTTTGTACCTAGAATATGTGTCAGGTCATGTTGAAAATTGGTTTTGATAATTATTAATAGCACTCTCATTTTCACCAGTTTTTAAGTGACCATCTTTGCTTGCACCGTACTAAATGTGACGCTGACTAAAGGTGTTGTGTGGTCGTTATATCCCACCGTGCAACTTAAAATATTTTTATCTGGAATCACATCCTATATTTTCGGTTACAGCGATCAGTTTTATAGACGATTTTAATTTCTGAACAGGAAAATATTCGGATAACATTTTTCATGAAAAAGTAACATCTGCTTACAATCAATGCTCCCATCTGACGTCCGGAATTCTTAAAGGAAGAATCAGCGTCAGATGAATTCACGAATTTTGACAGTTTTTATAAACATTGGACAACGTTTTTAACGGTTAAAGGCCTCTACACTGTTCCTTTCTGAATGGGTTAATGTTGATATCAAAACGTGTCTGTAGTAGCAATGAGGTAGCTAACAACATTACTGAATCTGTTCTCTTTTAATTGCAACAGTAAGTCTTTCCTCAGTATGTCAAGCTTATCCAAGATGGAAAGGAAAATTTTAAATTTGGATTGGTTCCTTGAGGAGTCCAAATTTTCCGATGTCGACCGCTGGGATGCACCACTCATGAATTAGAGGGTCTGAATGGGGGGGGGGGGGGGGGGGGGGGGGGTCCACATGTCGGTTGTCGGTTAAAATTTCATAACTTTGTCGGTTGTCGATTAAAATTTTCGACCTTTGTCGGTTGTCGGTAAGTCTCAGTAGATAATTAAAAATGCAAGTTAATTATTCACATTTGTTATGTAATTCGCGGAGTTTTAAGACTTTAAACTCTGGACGAGGTGTGAAACTTGTCATAATTGATTATTTGATCGTTAAGTCTTTTTTTTTTTGGATTCGTCAACGTTTCTTCTCAGAGGCGTTCATCGCCTTCTGCTTGCTTTTATCAGATGGAGCCGGCTCCTTCAGCAACACCACAGGTTTTCTAGTCCAGTTTGTGATCTCATTGACAAAAAAAAAAGTAATAAATGTGTACTAAAATATTAAATAGCGTCTGTTTTTAGTTCTTTCGTTAGCACGCTTTTGAAAAACATGCACAGTCCGCATCAGCAAATGCTCATCAAAGTTAGCTTGCACATAGAGCGGGGAAATCTCTTTTGCGTAGCTTCACTCGCAGAGAGAATTGAACATTTCGTTTTCAGAAACGAATAATCTTAAAGGCGTGTATTAATAGACACAGTCTTTAATATGTTAAGCTACGGCGTTGTTCATTTACCAATTAATCAAAAAGAAGCTTATAAACTGTTTTGCTCACTAATTCTCTTCGTTAAAGGTTTTCCTTCTCAATTTTTGCATTCCTGAAAAATGGACGGTGTACTACAAACATTCCGTTCTACAAAACAGCAAATAAAAAACGAGAAACCAAGGGTTACTGAGCCAAACTAATTTTTGAGCTTAATACTTATATAGAACTACAGTGATACATCAAACTCCCCTGCACACTAAAACTAATAGAGCGTTCCACACTTGCCGTTGAGCTCACTGCTGCTTTCATCCGATATTAAATTTGGAAGTTCATGTTGCCACTACCCATCAGTCATAAATGCAAAATTTTCGCATTTGCCCGCAGGCGATTTCGCCAGGCAAAATAATTTTAACGAGAACCCGCTAATTCCATGTTGATGTACCTGCTCCTTTAGTCATAAAAATTCTGTAAGATGTTTGTTTTAGCTCAGATTCTCCTTTATGAGTTTTCTTGTCCACCGGAACCCGGCTTCGATGGCGTTCGATGGCGACCTCTTCACCTCTTTGGAAAAAAACTCACGATGACTTTAATAATCCCAGTTATGGCCTGACCGCGTGGACAAACATAGACTACGAGTAGTCCCTCTTTCGCGTGCTTAGTCCTTCGAGCGAGACGCGGGAAAAAATAGAGACTTTAAGATCCGAGACGCGACGGCTTCTAGAACGCGGTGGTTGATAAAGGACTGGGTCTAGAAAGCCGGGAAAAGTAAAGTTAAGATCCCCGTCTCGATGCAAGACGACGGGGCTGCGAAACGCTGTTTATCAGGGTGATTCTTCGGCATTTATTTCGCAGAAACAACCAAGGTATTATTTAAGAAAGTCAAAGAAATGCTGTGTTTGTGTCCAAGAGAAGAGATCATAGACAGCAACAACAACAAATCTTTATTTCACCTCGAATTAAAATAGCAAAAGGAATGCTAATGTCTCCGAGAAAATAAACAAAAAGAATGAGGTAGGTATAGAGTAATAAAATAAATACATAATTAAATATATATACAGTTCGATAATTGATACAACAGGATAAAATTTACAACTATTTACAAAAGGGACAGCAGTCAGTATCAAATTCGAAGAAGAGTACGAGTTTGTTCTGCTTTACGAAGCATACAGGCCGAGCAATCTTCCTTTTCCTCACTCGCAGTCACTCGGCGTATGAAAAGTTCTCCCTCGCGAATTAAGACCCAGCCAAATGTAAAGCCGATTTCCGAGTCGAAAGCAGGGAAATTCCGTTGTTCTTGACGCTGTAAGAGTACGAATGGCTTCATGGTCATATGTCCAAGACAAAACTGAACTAAAAGGAAGGTATAAAAACACACAAAGTTTAATAAAATTGAATTAGATAATTCAAGCTTAAATGAGTTAGTTTAGCGGCAGGTGAACGCATTAAACCGAGAAATGCAACGGGACAAGATACGAGGAAAATATACAGAAGACTCCTGCATTCACTATTTGCCGTTGTAGCTCGTGACTTACTTGCAAGCCTTGCTCGAAGGCGCTGCCATTCTATAAGCTTCGTACACGTGAAAGAAATTTAAAAAAAAAATCAAAATCCTTCCATCTCTGCGATCGAAAATGTCGCCAGAAATTACGTCCAATGATCCCAGATTGCTAATTTTTCACGTCTGGAGGAATATATTATCATTTAATTAAAGCACTGGAAGCAATATACTCACGTTTTGTACAGAACGTCAAAATTGCCAAACCCACGTTCTCGACACGACGTGATGCAATCAGGACGACGGCGTGAGCATGCGCAATATGTCACCTCTTTGAAAATTTACTTCCGGCCGCGTCTTACAGCCGTCGCGTCTCGGATCTTAAAGTCCCTAATGGTCGCGCGGGGCGCGACCATTTTTTTCTGGGACAAACAACGCGCAGTGAAAATGCAACAGCAGGGCGTCTCGTTCGCTCGATTACGAGCCGCACGCTCTTTACAAATGAGGTCCCACGGCTCCCTGAAAAGAAGGATCCCGAGGCTTGAGTAATTTGAAGACAGGAAATTCTACAATTGACTCAATCGGGATTGAATGTGGTTAAGTCTGGTGAAAGAGAGCCCAGAAAAAGATGACTTAGAAATAAATTCACAATTCTGTTTTTGCGGATACAAACATCCCTATGACGTCAGACCATGTCGGTTGTCGGTTAGATTTTTTTGTCGCTAGTCGGTAATTTTTTCCTCGGTTTGTCGGTAGTCAGTACTATTTTTCGCTCTTTGCCGCTAGTCGTTTAATCCCATTCAGGCCCTCGAATTAGTTTCCGCGAGTTGCTTTTTTAAAAAAACCATTTCACAAAAGAAATCTCAGGGTTTTTTTTGGCATCTTATTTGCCTGAATTGAAGCACAATTAACATGAAATGCTCACCTGCTGCGGTGTACTTGCAAGTTTTTCCGTCTCCTGATAAAGGACGGTTACACGTACATGTGTAGGATCCTACAGTGTTTGTACATGAAGCTGAACGGTGACAGTCGTGTACACCGCTGACGCACTCATCGATATCTGAGGGTAATAAGGGACAGGGCAGAAGAAACAAAAGAAACATATACTACTGTACTTTGTCACAAAAAGTGTTATATGTAATAAGTAAGAAGTCTTCGTTAATGCTAAATTAGTAGTACTTAATCGTAAATTTGATAGTGCGTGTCGTGATTAGAGGCTCACAATGTTTGTTAATAAAACCTCTCAAGGTGAATAGGCTTTGATGGAGACTGCTGCTTTGGCAGCCATATTGCTATCCCTGGTCAATGACCAAAAGAACCCGTCTTTTAGAAAGAGTTTGAGAAATATCATTGTTTGGCATCTAGGGCCGTTTTATACCTGTAATTATATGCCAAAATAAATATGCGTTATTTTTTAGCGGAGCTTCGGCGGCCGAAGGCCACTAAGCCCCATACCCATCTAAGGAAACTGAAGGAAACCCATGAATTGATTTTCTCATGTGTATCATGGCTAGCGGTATTGCTCGTGGGCGCGCACGATGACGACGACGACGGAGTCGCGCAACCTGGCGGCCATACTCCAAATAATAGGTTGACAGAGATATGCAGCCTTGATTTACCGTGTACTTCTTTGATATAGGCCGTTCCGAAATTCAACAGGGAACTAGGGCGAATTTCAAATTTTACCAATCGATAAACTGACACCACCACATGAAAGATCATGTCAAGATTGATCATTTGACCAAGAATGATGCTTTTAGGGTGAGCAGAGACTAAGATATGGACCTTGAAATATGGCTCAAAATCCATACAAACGTCTCTAATTTTGAGACAGCGTCCCCCAAAACCATACAAACTCTTAAAATTTTTCATGATTTCCGTGATACTCTTTAAAATGGGCAAACATAGTGATTTTCATGATCTCAGCTTCTTTCAAATAGTAGGTGCATGACGGGATTTTACAGCTGTCACAAAACTGATGAAAAATTTTAAGAGTTTATATGGTTTTTGGGGGACGCTGTCTCAAAATTAGAGACGTTTGTATGGGTTTTGAGCCATATTTGAAGGTCCATAACTTGGTCTCTGTTCACCCTAAAAACATCATACTTGGTCAAATGATCAATCTCGACATGATCTTTCATGTGGTGGTGTCAGTTTATCGATTGGTTAAAATTTGAAACTCGCCCCAGTTCCCTGTTGAATTTCGGAACGGCCTATTGAACATCCATGTTATGATCAATTGACATCTGTCAAAACAAGGTATCCGCTGACCAGTATCACGTGACCATATCGCGGGCTCAAGTATACAACTCATCGGGATCACGTGTTTTTTCGAAGTTGACCACTGACCAAATACTGGTTTTTGATTTGATCGCGGGCTCAAGTCAGATTAACTTGTAGAAAAAAGGGTAGGATTGTTTGGAAGCCGGTTAATGCAAGCCCAGGATTAAAATTTATTCAATTATAGCTTTTTCCTCTATACAGATGTTTTTTGCGACTATGAAACTCACAACAGAAAGCCAAACAATAAACAGAAAACATCACCGCAAAGTTACAAAACTCAAATCAAAATTCTACCTTTTTCTGGGTTAGCTTAATCGGGCACTGAACAACCCGGCCAAGGAGCTACGCTTTTAGGCTGGCCTAAATCTATATATTATGTTTCATCCAAAACGAGACTTAGCTCACTCAAAATTATCAATATATTTTACATACTAGAAATTGGTTACCGTATGGCACGACATTTTTGCGGGAGTTCAATTTTTCGGATTGGCGCAGGAGCCATAATCAGGGACGGAGACCGTAAGCGCGCGCCATTTCTAGTATTGGGGTTGGCGCCATGATATGGGACAATTTTTCTATTTTTAGAACAAATTGCGCCATCGCCTGCGGCACACGCGCGTACATTGCTGCGAGGATTTTCGTGGATGTCGCGCAGGGCAAATGGCGTCCGAAATTCCAGAAATCGTTTATGCTTTTGGCCCACAACTCAACGCCTTTATGAGTGTAGGAATTTTGCTTAAGTATTTTCGCCGTAAGTTGCTCCAGTTTGGGTGAAGACAGTGCCGAATTTAGGTATGTCCCACTTTATATCGCTGATCAAGTTGAGTTCGGCTGCTCCTCTTACAAGAACCATCCTCCAATCTAAATTTCACTATGAAGAAGATTAACAGCTTTTCCGTAACACAGAAAAAAACTGGTTGCATATGTTTGGATATAGCAGCGTTTAGGCCCAGTAAGTGACAATAGGTTTATGTCCGTAGATGCTGCTTAGTTTTGTTTGTGTCGATGAATGAGAGCGCCCGCCGATGCGTGTTTTGCACAGCTGGTAAAACATGACCAATTGGACTTCGCACTTTGGTGTGAAAACGTACATCGAACTCATACAATATCTCTAGTTTTTGAATATGTTTAAGGTTGATTAATGTTTGAGAACATATTAAAAGCTTAGCTGAAAATATGTGAATACAGCAGAAATAATCAGAAAAGTTACGATGACGCTTTTAATCAACTCGAATAAAGATTTCGATTGAGTCAAAACTCCTTGTCTATTTTATTTTCACTATGTGAAAGAAACACACATGATGTTAGTAGCCTTTTGGTGAACGATGGTGAAAATTATTGTAGTATTTCAGCACAAAGACAAGGAAACAAATCTTTTTCACGATTTGTTCACAATCTGAAAACACCGACTCGGACTTGAAAGCGCACGCGCTGCACTATGCAAATGAACTACTCGTACGCGTCAGACTTGCCTTTCGAAAACTTTTGCAAACTCGCCAAACGAGCAGAAACAATAAGAAATCATCAAAAACAGGTTTTGGTTATGATTAAGCATTGTTTGGCAAACTCACAAATTAATACCGGAGTAAACAGTTTTCTTACAGAACTTTTCTCTACAAAAAAACACAAGTTTACGCGTATAACTACCTAGCCGGTGAGTGGATTTTATTCGTTCACAGCGCCAAATTAAAGAAATTCTCGACCCTGAAAAACACACCTTTTCCATTAGATCAGAGCATAAACGTACATAGAAGAGCCCTGGTTCTTCTTCTCTGCCTTATTCCCTGCCATCTCTGTGAAAAATCGGCAAGAGAATCTCGCAACTCTCACCATTTGATCACACAACGTGACAACATCCACGCGAGAGCCCAAGACACGTGCGTGGATCAGCGCGGATATATGTCAGGATGGCGCAATTTGTTCTAAAAATAGAAAAATTGTCCCATATCATGGGTCCACGCGCATCCACAGACTTACGGTCTCCGTCCTTGATTATGGCTCCTGATTGGCGATATTTTTTGTTCTGTGCCGGAACAGGAGCCATAATGGTACGGAGACCGTAAGCGCGAGCCATTTCCAGGATTGGGGTTGGCCCCATGATATGGGACAATTTTTCTATTTTCAGAACTGATAATACTGCCACCGTAAATACTCGCTTCTGATTGGTTGGAAGCTGAACAATTTATCCCAAATTGTATCGATAACTGAACAATTAATTTTAATTGTATCGGTCGCATTTGATCGGATAAATTCAGGTTTTCCGTTGACGACAAGCAAAAAAAGCTTGGTATGAAGAAGCAGTAGTAAACAAAAACAAAAACAAAATCGACCGAAACTTAGCTACGCACCTGCAGATTATTGGAGAGAAAAATCCGAAAGCCATTGAAAATCTCTTTCTCGAAGATCTTGAAGGGGTTCTCGGAGATTTCTACACCGAATTAAAGTAGTTACAGAAAAAAGACAGCATCTGCGAGCCAGAGTCCCGAGGACTACGGGGCGCATTTTGGTTTAAGAGGAAGGCAAGAAAACTTCAACTCTCGCAATGAACACTTCAAGTCTGCAAAAAAAAAAGGCCGCGCGTATGTCATGTTTGCCGAGTCAAACCCCACAAAGATGAGAATATCTCCTATAAAGCTTCAAGGAAGGATGGTCGTTCCAGGAATGGTGGCGACTAGTGAGAAAAATGTCCAGCTGGCGTTTCTGAACGACCAAGCAAAGCAATTAAAGTCCATGGTTTGAAAATCTTAAAAATTTACAAACCTTGTTGACGAACACTTTGAACTAGTCTTCCCACTTCAACTTCACTTGTGTTTGGGCGGTTATCCTCAGTTTTCCCGAATGAACTGTCGTCCTTTTATCTTTAGCTCCGTGTCATAGTTTAAATCAAGGATGTAAACGTTTCTTAAAACGTTTTCACGCAAGTTGTAAACAAAATAAAACGCTTTTTGATACCGTTTCGACTGGTTTCGACGTGCATTTCCTTTCCTGTACATGATTATTCATCAAAAAGTCGCTCATGCGTTCAGAGTTTTGACAGCTTCAAAGCCAATGAAATTGAACTTAATGTTACAATTTTGAAAATTGCTCGTCTATGTGGCTCGTTTTCGAAAGAAAAATATTATCGTATGGAGAACTTTGGCGAAAATTGTTGAGAAAATTAAAGTGACAAAACTAACATATTTTATGACACCGTTGCTTCATTCTAGCAACCCTCTCTCTGTAGCAAAACGACGTCAGCCAGAAGCTTGTATTTACGGTTTCCGTATTATTAAAAGGAAGTCGGTCTTCTTTCTCGTAACAATTAGGGATTAATTGTACTTGTAAACAGATCGAACTTTTTCTAATTTCCACTCGTGGAAATTACTAAAAAGTCCGATCTGTTCACGCGTACAATCATTACGCTGATTAAGTCGAGTTCGCTGCTTCTTTTACAAGAACTTCACATTACTCCATCTATTTCACATATGAAGAAGATTAACAGCTTTTCCATAACACAGAAAAAAAAAACTAGTTGGATATGTTTGGATATAGCAGCGTTTAGGCCCAATAAGTGACAATAGGTATGCTGCTTAGTTTTGTTTGAGTAAAAATCCAATAAATTGTCTGTTGTCGATGAATAAGCTCCCGCCGATGCGTGCTTTGCACAGCTAGTAAAACATGACAAATTGGACTTCGTACGTTGGTGTGAAAACGTACATCGAACTCAAAAAATATCCCTAGTTTCTGAATATGTTTAAGGTTGATTAATTTTTGAGAACATATTAAAAGTTTAGCTGAAAATATGTGAATACAGCAGAAATAATCAGAGAAGTTACGATGACGCTATTTATCAGATCGAATAAAGATTTCGATTGAGTCGGAACTCTTTGTCTATTTTATTTTCGCAGTGTAAAGTTTCACAATGTGAAAGAAACACACATGATGGTAGTAGCCTTTTGGTGAACGTTGATGAAAATTGTCGTAGTATCTCAGCACAAAAGACAACGAAACAAATCTTTTTCACGATTTGTCAGGGGGGGTTGGAAGCCCTTCCCATAATGCATTGCAAATGAACTATATTATCAATCGCCGATTGTCACGTGACCTGTTAGTTGTCAGTAGCGTTCATGGCGTCAAGTCCACTCTCTCTTGAAAGTTTGATCTTGAAGGCCGTCGTTGAAATAATGCGCTTTAGGCCGGGTCTTGCGCTGTAAAGTACAGGGGATCTTTTTCCAAATCCGTAAATTGATCACTAACACATTACCTGTCGAAGTGATAGAGTTTTCTTTGTTGTTGTAAGACGGCAAGCTTTTCATTGACTCGCCGTGAATCGGACTTGTGTTGTTTCGCCTTCGTTCCCGCTAGAATTTTGTCGCGAAATTCCAGTCGCCAACTTTCCTTTTTGTCGGTTCGCAAACGGATAGGTTTAGTTCGCCAATTAATTTCTCAGTTTGTTTACATCTCATAAAATTATAGAGTAGGATCTTCGAAATCGCCAAGTGGTAAAAACAGGCTAAAAACGAATTGGTGATCTTAGTCTAACTCACGAGTGCAAGTTAGTTTATAATCTTGTTAGCATTTCGTATTTGGTGACGTTTAAGCTTATGTTAAATCAAGCTTAGGTCTAAATGATCTCATTAAAATATTTTTAACGCAACATTTGTCGGAGATTGATTTCTTGAAACATTTTTCGTGGGTATCGACCAGTGCGTGTGTGGGTTTTCTTTTAAGAGGCTGGTACTTTTCATGAAAATAACAATTTAGTAGTCATTAAATATTACTTGCTGGCTCTGTAGTACGATAATATTTGCTGTTATTGTGCAAATGTAAGGCTATTTGTAACCATTTAATTTATACAAACACGCTTTAAATTATTAAACTGCACAGTATATTGTCTTTCACAATTATTTCACTGTGCATAAACAACATTTAGAGGAGCATTCTTCATCCAAATATATTAAAGATCGATAATTATAGGATAATTTTACTGGGCTGGAAGATTATCAGCTGGCCTGTAGGGAAGTTGCGTAATGGTAGTTTGATTCTTTGTTGCCAAAAAAGACCATTTTGCCATCATCTGAACTACTGGATCTTAATGTTTGTAGAGATGACAACAAAAGTTTCATGGCTGAAGCCTCTGACAATATCCTTTGGTCTGTTAATTGAAAAGTTGTAATAGTCATTTATTTTGTATGGATGACAATATTTTTGTTTCAAAGAGTGCTGTGGATTTTTGTCATTAAGACTAGTTGAATGAAAGATCTTTATGTTGCCCATTTGGGTCAGGTTTCAAGTGTTTGAACAATCATGACATTGAATACTCCAGACATTGCATTTTCTAATTTGAAGTCATAAATATTTGAATTTCCCACAGTTTGTTTCAAGAACTCCTCCCTAACTAGCCATCCACATCCAACTGAAAATATTCTTCTGCCTCACTTAAGGACTTTCTTTGTCAAGTATCTGTATGTCGGTCATAACCCTTGATCAAATGGAAAATACTGAAAGCAAATGATTTTGTCATAGCATGTTTCATATAGGCTGGTACTTAATATACCTGTAATTCAAAGGTATTTTCCCAGAAAATATCCATTCTCCTTCTACTGTCTGAGGGTGTTTGGTTTGAACAACTGCCATTCCTCTGGATTCCTCTAATAGCATTTTCAACTTTTTTCATTCATACATTATAATTATAATGAGTTTTCTGAACAAAGAGAGCTATTTTTGTTATATGTACAAAGTAGGTATTTGGGTCATGCCTCTGGTGTTTAAAACACACGAGGCTCTGCAATGATCACATTCATTCAAATATTCAATAATTTATAACATGGGAGCATTGTTCCAGGTATACTGGATGACTTCATTGCAATTATATGTTTTTACAATCCTTCACGTTGTCAGTGCTGGGAGTGCGATGGCCTCCTCCCTAGTGCACTTGTCCCCAGATCAAGCAGCCTAGGTTCGATCCCTGGCCAGGACATTGTGTTGTGTTCTTGGTCAAGACACTTAACTCTCACAGTGCCTCTCAACCTTGCTACAACTGTATGGACTAGCATCCCATCTAGGGGGCAGTAGAAGTACTCCTAGTCGCTTCATTTTAAAGAAATCAGGAAAAGCTCCGGCCTGATCTGGGCCACTTGGCTCATATGCAGAGTTTACCTTCACCTGGTCAGTAGTGATTATTGACTTTGTTACACTTAGCTGGGTCTGGAAGGTATTACCAGGATCTGGAATTTGACCGAACAACTATGGTGCAGGATTCCCTAAATTCAACATATCTTGACAGGATTTGACGTCAAAAATTTAGGCATAGGATGTGGGATGTTCTTTTTTTAATGCATATCAGGAATTTGGGAATTCATCATGATCCAAAAAATGTTTTTAAATCATCCAGGAAAGTGCTAAGTGGTATCTACTTTACTGAACCCTTCTTTCCTCCATGTTTCAGGGAATTTCAGAGAGACCGATACATATACTTTGGTCTTCTGCTAGAGGGTGTGAGTTCCATGCTTGCTATGCTGAAACTTAGAGATGTTTAACTAGTCATTTTTTGCGAAGTCAATACTGACTATCAAGCATGTACACTTCAAAACAACACACCAGTATTATTGTATATCAAGTGACTATTATAGTATAAGTCACATTGCCCTATCAGGTGACAGGGACCTCAATCAACAGAGCAGTTTGTTTACTTGTTTAAATGTTATACAACAGTTTAAGCCTGATTTCGTATGTGTAACTTATCAGGTACCATGCCGACACAGCTATAGTACTGCATAATAACTGATCCTTTAATTTACTATAAATACACAGAATGCAAAGTAAATACTATTTAGCATCATATCAATTACAGGCTTAAAACATAAGTAATTTTTATCTGAAGGTTACAAAAATTATTTATTTCTCTGTCTTCTAATTGCATCTCTGCGATATTTTGCCAACCAAGAAGCTTCTGTCGCACTAGCCGGTCTGGCTGGTGGAAGTCGTGAGCAAGTGATTTTTTAATGACTGAGCATCTTCGGGAGATTAGAAAATGAGCTTTTATTTAGGCTTATAGCCTTGAAGTTAATTTCAGCTCATTGACATTTGGGGGATATCAAACATCGGAGAATTCGTTTTTAGTATTTGTTGGCCAACAGCTCCAACTTTATTTCGCCTGTAAGTCATTGTTTACAGGTGACTTTTCAGGATGACGACCATCTTGCGGGAGCGAGTGAAATGTCATACAGCAGGGCAAAAATACGAAAAACCGCAGTAATGTTTCACTTCATACCATCAAAAATTATATGTGCCCTCTCTTTATGGAAACTGCAGTTGGTTCCAGCAATATTATGCCAAAGCCTGACTTAAAAACTCATGTACAAGCACCAAAGTAAATTTACGCCCGCCTGATTTCTTCTTCATTTCCTAATGGCAAAAGGAATCCAGTGAAAAGACACTCAACTCGGTGCTTGTTTTTTACGTATCAAACAGTGAAGTTAATTCGAGATCAATCGACTTTAAGATCTTCTATATTTTGAAGCAACAATTTATATTATCTATGTACAAATCATGCAAGGTATAAGTTGGCAATCGGTCATAATTTATATGGCATTTTGCGGGATGACAGCCATTTTGCCGAAGGGCAGAAATTGAGAACTTTCACGATAAAGATAAAAGATTGAAAGAAACATTTACAAACATGAAATCTTACTTTACATTTTCCTTAAAGCCTGAACAGAAGATATAACCAGCCGTGAGGTCACAACAATTAACCAAATCGAAGTAGCAACCAAGTGAAAACCTGAGAATGAACTTGAAATTTGACAAGGTTCTGTTTACACCTGTGAAAACTCGCCCGAACTTTGACGCGCTGTATCATGGGAACGGCTTCCAGCCCCCCCCCCCCCCTGACGTTTTGTTGACGATCTGAAAACACCGATTCGGACTTGAAAGTGCACGCGCTGCACTGTGCAAATGAACTATTCTTTCGCGTCAGACTTGCCTTTCAAAAACTTTTGCAAACTCGCCAAACGAGCAGAAACAATAACAAACTACCAAGAACAGGGTTTGGTTATGATTAAGCATTGTTTGGCAAACTCACAAATTAACTCGATACCGGAGTAAACAGTTTTCTTACAGAACTTTTCTCTACAAAAAAAACACAAAAGTTACAGGAATAACTAGCCGGCGAGCGGATTTTATTCATACACAGCGCGAAATTAAAGAAATTCTCGACCCTAAAAAACATACCTTTTCCATTAAATCAGAGCATAGAAGTACATAGAAGAGCCCTGGTTCTTCTTCTCTACCTTATTCCCTGCCATCTCTGTGAAAAATCGGCAAGAGAATCTCGCAACCCTCACCATTTGATCACGCAACGTGACAACATTCATACGAGAGCCCACGACACGTGCGTGGATCAGCGCGGATACATGACGTCAGGATGGCGCAATTTGTTCTAAAAAATAGAAAAATTGTCCCATATCATGGGTCCGCGCGCATCCCAAGACTTACGGTCTCCGTCCCTGTTTATGGCTCCTGGCCGGAACTAATTTTTGGGATTGTAAAAGACTGGTTTTTAGTGTTAGGCATCAATTTTTTTCAATTTTCAGAAAGTGGCGTTTGCGGCGTGTGTTATTCCACTACATGGTAAGGTGCGGTGATGCGCAGTAAGGTGCAGTAAGGCGCTGTAGGATGGTTAGTGCGCATCTCTCAGGATCAGACAGTCTGGGTTCGAGCCCTGGCCGGGGACATTGTGTTGTGTTCTTGGGCAAGACATTTAACTCTCACAGTGCCTCTCTCCAGCAAGGTGTATAAATGAGTAGCGACGATCTTAAGCTGGGGGGTAACCCTGTGATGAACTAGCACCCCACCCAGGGGGAGCAGAAATATTTATAGTCTCTTCTTGGTACGCGTTAACCAGGATAAGCTCCGGCCTGATGAGTCATTTGGCTCGTATTCAGACTTAACCTGCACGGTATTGAACAATTAAGGACGTTCGCGCGACAATTTTCCAGTCGATAGAATTTTTTTAAATTTTTACTGCAGGCAGTTAATGATTTACTTGTGCCAGGAATGCAAAAACATTTGGGGGTCACCATCTTCGTTTCAGAGATAAAGCGTGTGGTAAACTATACTGATTTCGAAAAATTGTCCCATATAATTGAGCAAGGTCTACAGGGTTTTACAGTTAAAAATATCGAAGGTGATTCAACGGAGGCAGACGATCTTAGTCATATTTTAAAGAAGTGGGTCTGTTGCCTAAATAATTCCAAATGTTACTAACGTTTTCACAAAATTTAACCCTCTAAGAGGTATTTAAAACCGCTGCACAGATGCCCAAAGAGCTATTAAGAGCGGAATTCGATGGTGCATTTTGCCAAAAATTCAATTTTCTAGGTGATAGATTTTCTTCATTTTTCCCCTAAACGTAGAAAATCAGTAGAGGAAATGATCCATCTAAAGAAAAAATTGGGGTCACCGAACGTCCAAGGTCGTTAAATCTAGGCAAAGCTCTAGCAATGGCCATCTGCCCTATTATCTGTTTATTTCATGACTTAGCGCGCGCGCTCATGCATGACGTGGCATGTGAATTTGCGTGCGCAGTGAGGATGTGCAGAAACAATTAGCGCGAACGTCCTTAAGTTTTACGAAGTGTGGCTGATAGTGTCTTCAGACGATCCTTTTATGTCAACTTTTTAGCAGCTACACACTGTCTTGTACCATAAGCAGTTTCATCGTTTCATTTGAACAAACGTTTCAAATAAATGGCTTAACAAGCTCCTACATATGAGGCTTGTTTGTATAATTTCGCCAATGTGGCCGGTATTGAGGGAAAAATCTTGATTGCGAATCGTGGAAAAAATCCAACTCTAAAATTGCAAAAATTGCAAAAATTTGAAACAAGAAAAGAACTTGTAAAACGCGGTAGGAGAATAGCCTGATATTTATGTTGCATCCTTTCCAGTGTTTCAATCAGTATACTTTATAGTGCTTGTTACCGCAGATATGACTTACCAGTGCAATTTTTGCCATCTCCTGAATATCCAGGTTTACATGCACAAGTGTAAGATCCACGAGTATTGTTACAAACAGCATTCACATCACAGCTATGAGAGTTTAAAGAGCACTCGTCTATGTCTAAAACAAGATTAAAAGAGTAATTATGAATAAACGTTGAGCCTTCGTTTAACTGACCTTTTCAAGAAAGCTGAAAAGAAGCATACAGCTTAACTGAGAACAACCCGCCGAAAATTCAAGGTAAGCACAAAATGTTTTAATTAACAAACGAGTTATTTCACACTCTTTGACTCATTCTCTGCTTTTGGATGATCTATATTAACCTGGTTATAAACCGCTGCATGGCAGGGATAAACTTTTCTCGATCAGCCTTCTCATTGCACAAGAGCGATTCGCTACAGCTTTTTCTAAGAGTAATTCCATACTGAGTGGTCGAAAATAAGGTGCCATTGTTATTAAATTCATTTTCAACATCAAATGTTCTTTGTTGGTTGGTTGATTACACTTCGTTACAGTTTTTTCTAGGAGAAATTTCATAGTTGTTTACCATTGCAAGTTTGTCCGTCTCCAGTATATCCAGCTCTACAGTTACAGGAATATGAGCCAACGGTATTCACACAATCTGCATTCATGTCACAGTGATGAGTGTTGGTAGAGCATTCCTCGAGATCTGCAAAAATTAAATTTGGAAAACAATAAAAGAGTCATCAAATGGATGAATAATGTTTACAGTACTGGTTTGTAACAACTTATTTTGAAAATTAACCATGGAACCTGTTTGAGCGCCCAAGATTATCCTGGGGAGTCCACTATTCTTTATTAGTAGATTACAATGTAAATTAACAGCATTAAACAAGAGATTTATCACCTGTAAAACAAGTAAAGTTGAAGCAGTTATCGCATGGTACATCATTCCAAGTGTATCCATGCCTCACGCCAAGAGTGTGCACACAATCTTCGTTGTTCCAGTTGTTTGGTTGCTTTGGAGCCCAGAACCTAAAACTACTAATTTCTTTGTTTGTCCACACAAAAGAGCCCTCAACACTGCGGTCATTCAGCCCTATCCATGATCTATCGCCAAAATGACGGTGCTGAATAAATACGTTTTCCTCCTGGTTGTGCACTGTAACCAGATCAGAGTTCATCTCAGAACAGTTTGACTCAGCGGTCAACCATGTGGCGCATGCGGGGCTTGAAAAGTAGCAATAACCGCTAAAGTAAGTCCATCCTGGCTGGCAAATGTCTGTAGATGTAAACAAAAATAAATCCATATATTCGGAAGCGATAAGTGCTACAAACACACCCTTTGTGGGGGAGGGTGTTGTAATGATTGTTGCAGCTTGGACACATCTAAAGGGGGTGAGATGGGGAAGTTTGTGAAAAGAAAAGCGAAGTCTGGAAAGTAAGTAAACGAAATATTACGCATAATAGTTTCAATGAAACCACTCTGAATGTTGATTAAAACTTTTCGAACACTCGTGAACCTTTGCAACTGCAGTTTCTTCCTGAATTCAAACTCTCCTAAGCTAAATACATCTTATACAAGAGTCAATTGATCTTTTTCGGGCCCATTCTCGTCCCCAGAGCCCTAATCGGTTCTCTTAGCTTAGATCAGTTACAATATGGCTGTCCAACGAAATCTGTCGAATGACAAATGAGTCTTTTAGTCATGTTCAACGCAGTGATATGCTAAGGCGTCTAAAAAACTTAGCGCGTTTAATACCATATTATTGTCGAATCCTTTTTTTACGATAACTGCAGAAATTCACGCGCGCTCATTGGTTAATTTTTATTGTCCATATGCGGACAGACACATGAATTTGAAATTCATGCGACACGTCAGCGAGCGAGTGCGGCCAATTTGTTATCGTAAAAAACAAATTGATGTCAGTTTTTAATGCGTCTATCCTGTTATTGGCAATGAATTTCGTCATAGCAGTGTCAAAGTAGTCTGCGGATCCTACTCGGCTATCGCCTCGTGGATCCACAGCTACTTTGACAATGCTATGACGAAATTCATTATCAATAACAGGACAGACGCATGAAAAACTGACGTCAATTTGTTAAGTTGAAATTTTAACTGTGCTGGCCGCGCGCAACTACGCAAAATACTTGCACAGATCATACGCAATGTGCGTATCAACTTCAAATTATAATTCTACTCACAAAGAAATCTACTAGATTACAAAGAATGAATTTTTAGCCTTGCTCTTTACAATTACATGCTTAAAGCGTCTTTAAAATTACCGCGTCAATAACCTCTTGTCCCTTAGGCTTTCTCTTATTAAACGCCAAACAACAATTTAATAAATGCAAAAATATCATTTTCGCTAAACAGTACTCGCGGTTTTGTTTCATGAATTATCAACCATCAATTACCGAAATTTTAAAATTAAACTCGCTTGCCGCTAAATGGTTTTAAATCACTACCGCGCTCGCGGCATAAGTTTCAAATTATCATTCTACCCGTAACGTAATCTAGCCTTGCTCGATCTTTACAATTACAAGCTTAAAGCGTCTTTAACCTATTGTCTCTATTGGGTTTTGTCTCATAAATCGTCGCAAACAATTAAATTCGTGTCAACTATCCGAGCGACTAGACAACCACAATCTTTTTCCCCAGCTGCTTGAAATTACCGAGCAGTCGCTTTTCTGATCCCTCCCAGCTACTTGCTCCCAAGAACACGAGCTAATGAAGAAATAAACCTACAGAAAGAACGCCACCACCCTGATTCTAAATTATTCTTTTTTTACTTAGCTTAAGACCTGACTACTTTATGATAAAAAGCACAGTACAGTTAGGTCGAGGTAGTGCACATTTACTAACTCACTCCCTGTTAGTCTGTCTGATTTTTCTTTAGTACTTTCCCATTAGGATCAAAAATGTTATCACCGAAAATCTGCTGACTGGATTCGATTTAACACGAGTGTCACGGTAATTTCGCGACAAGAGCAGAAAAATCCCTGCGGACCGACAACAATAGCTTCATTGTCTTAAAATATCCTAACCATAACAATAGGCAAAGTTTGATACGAAGAGAAATCATTAAGAATGTCTTGAGTGTTTTTAAAGGAAATAGTTGCTTGTCATGTCCCTGCAAAGCCTCCACATATTTTGACATTTTTACTCCTGACTGAAAAACTGGACGTCATTTGGTGTGAAATTAACTTCTGAATATCTAATTTTAAAATAAGCCTTTAAGATCTTATTTTTAACAGCGTACGAGACAGCAGTTACTAATAAAACATGGATACCAAATGAGCTGAACCACTGATCTAGAAAATGATAAAATTAACGATGAATTATTTTGTCCATACCTGAGAGGACAGTGTATGAGATAGACAGTGGATCATACTTTGTGTCGTACAACTCTTTTAAACAAACTCGCACACCGGTCTCATTGATGTACTGCAAAAAAAAAAAAAAAATAAACAAACAAACAAACAAACAACAACAACAACAACAAAAATAATCAGTGGTCTTTTAAACTCTATTCCAATAGATAATTTTCACAACGCATACGGTGATATTCTGAACACTGCTTTCTCGTTCTAGTAAAACTTATCAATATCATACTATTTGCCCCGGTAGATATCCCTCAACTTTCTGTCCAACAGGAAATGATTTAGTCGATAATGACTTCAGCCGTCTTGGAGACTTCATCCCCAGTTCAATTTTATGATTTTCCCGGCATTCAGTTTAATGCCTGTGAAAAGGTATAATACTATTTCTGCGTTGACGTTTAAGAAAATTAGAGGAAACCAAGAAGTCTGTCAAACAGATGAAATTTGGTTCGACTAGCGAGTGAAAAATGCAATGGAGATAGAAACAGAATTACCTCCACCCAAGCAGTTATTCCATTGTGTACTGGTTGTCGATTTCCACCGCTAGATGAATGGTTTGCGGAAACGAACACACTCGGGGTGCTGTTGTACTTTTCAGTGAAGCGGATATCCTAAAGAAAAACTCTCATAAGTAGGCGGGATGTTATCCAACTTTGACCACTAGAAAACTGAATTTTATAATAACCTACTGAGTGAGTATTGTTAAATGGACATTGTTCTATAGGATCTGTACACTAACTCTTGAAAAAATTTGGAAAAGAAATCTTTGGTAAGCTCTATAACAAGGAAAAAAGAGATACCAACCTTGCAATAAGCATTGTTGTAATCTGCAGGTGGATGTTGGGTGTTAGCAAAATAGACTGAACTGTGTTCTGTAAAAAGAGGCTTGTGGAGAGAGGAAAACGCCAACCATTTCTAAAAGAGAAAAATAGATACTAAATGTTAACTAGAAAATCCCTTGGCTGCAATAAAACATCCGTCTGTAAGGCTAGCCATTGTAATATTATTATTACACTTTTAGTCGTTGAATAGCATATTACGCAATTGGGAATGCTTATGTGATATAAGGCCAGATTGCCACCATCATATTTTGATGCTAGCGAGACTTCAAACGCGATGTTTGTCGAGTTAGCTGAAAGGCCTCTGACGAGTCCCTTGGCAGGGATGAAACGTACGTAAGGCTAGCCATTGTAATGTTCTCACAACTATAAAATTAGGATGGAAATAGTTTTTTTTTCGAGAAATCAAGTAAGATAAACCGATCAAACACCAAAATCAAGATTCTATTTCTTCTTAAAGTGGTACTATGATCAAAAAATCATTTCCTTTTTTTCTTCAGATTTTGAAAGTGTGTTCGCTTAACACCTAACTGGCAAAATTTTGAGCTTTGAGTTTTATTCGAACTCTGTTTATTTTGAGTGTAAGTTTTGGATTTTACGGTCCGCCATAACTCACGTTCAAAATTGACCGACAGGACATCAGAGGGTTGGATCTAGAGAAAATGACGTCACTTAC
>JAHPZR010000337.1:32500-42500 GCA_019787425.1 Platygyra sinensis | reverse complement strand
AAGCAAAACGAAAAAGTACGTACCCATGGGAAATTGACAGATTTACAAGTCGTTCCAGTCCACCATTGTGATATCCGCACTTCCCCAGCAACACCATCCACTGGAGCCCCTTGATACGCCATCCAATCAACTGTCACGTTAGATTTTGATTTCCGCTCATTGTAGCCTGCCGCCATCACACACGCAGTGAATCGATCATAATTGACGTTTTCGACCCACGACACTGCGGCGTCATGAACATATGACTTGTCACTGGTGTCGATATGATTGACAGTAATCTGAACTTCAAGCGCTTTGTCAGGATAGAACATATAAGGCTTGAGGCGAATTACTTCACAATGAGAATATCCCAGTGAGGGAATGTGTGGCATGTGACGGCGACCTCGCTGGAAAGGAAATCCTTTAAAAAATAACAGTACAAAACACTGATCAGTACATACGATTTAAACTATTCATGTTTGTCGATCGTAATCGATCATCATCATCTTCATTGCATCGTCAGAAATTTCAGAGTAAAAAAATTTCTAACCTTCACAACTGCCAGGGTGTTGCACAGAGAAATTCAGTCGCTGAATGCACATTTCCTGTCGATACAAACACTCGTTGTCGTATGTTGTGCCATTTGATGAGCAGACTGGTTCTTGGTAGGATGGACAACTGTCAACAGCGACGCAGCGAGCATCATTTGGTCCAAACGCTTTACACAGGCAGTGATAATGACATGTCACGTTTATGCAAGGGTCCAAGTCTATAAAAAACATAAACAATTGTCAGGAAACGATATGTTACTCTAGTACACATTTCAGGCATTATAGGTTTCCACACTTTTGCCAGCTTCCACAGCTTTGCAAGCTCGTATGAAAATTATTGGAATGAACAACATCACAGGGGGGGGGGGGGGGGGGGGATATAGGAAAATCAATGCTTAATTAATATAAAAAGTGATTTTTCGATGTTCAGATGCAATCTTTTTGCCTACCTCCAGTGACCAAGTAGTCGACAGTGATAACATCTTTATTGTTGGCGTCGGTGTTGTAATTCTTCACACACACCTGTGTATCAGTTGTAGATGTATGCTGAATAAAACAAAAGATGAATTAAACTCGGTCTGGTTCATGTTATTAAACCGCTGAAATAAAACTCGGAGGAAACACTTTAAAACGGTCCCGAGACGGCACAGAAACACAAGTTACAAACAGATGAGTTAATTTCTTTTATTGAATTTTGTTTCCGTATCTCGAGTTGTCATTTATATGCGATTGTTACATTTCCATTCAAACTCCTTTATTGACGCTGTTCCGTACGCAATGTCATATAATTTTCATGGTTTCCAATGAGTTTGGGATAACTGTGCCATTACCTGAGGGTTTACCATGACTCACACAAAGGTCACAAGAGGTATTACTTACCTCAACCCAAGCGGTAACAGCGTTACAACGTGATTCGGAACGATTAACATTGTTGTTGCTGTCACTGCGTTTTGGCGTCACTGACACAAAAGGACGAGCATAAAATGGTTCTGTAAAGTTCACTGTCTGCAATGTTGGAGAAGAAATAATTTAATATCGACTGTATTTCTGCGAGTCTCTAGTAGAGATAAGGTTGTTAATTTAGTGGTATTTGTATCTTAAATGCGATGATTGCAATGTTTGGATTCCAAATCACAGCAGCCACGAGAGGAAAATTGTTCATCAATTGTTCTCTACGATGAATTAGGTTCTCAGAAACTATTTATGACAGATGACAGTATTTCGTGAGCCCACAGGCCAAATGGTTCCATAGGTTAACAGTTCTTGCATTGTTCTTGGTCTTGCAGTTCTTGCATTATAAAGAGGATTTCGATCAGAAACCAAAAATGCCACGGGTTGGCAATTCTTACTTGACAGAAAGCGAAGCTATCCTGATTAGACGGTGAGATTGTATTGGTAAACACGAGACTGTCGGCTATGGTAAAATTGTCGACCCTCAGATTTGTAAACGCCATCCAATTCTGCAAAAAAATAATGAAAAGAGCAGTTAAAACTGGCCAATTATTAAAGAAACCAACAAGCAAGATACGCAAACCCAAGAAGATGTTGATAATGGATCCTTTTTTTCCCACAAAAAAATCACTAAACTAAAAGAAGAAAATCTGTTTATCTCTGCATTTAGTTGCTGCTAGATTAACTGGGCGTATCAATGCTTACTACCACATGATTCTTCCAAAATAGCTTGAAGTTTATCAAAGAACTATCAAAAACATATTTTCTTTGTGTACTATCATCAATTTTAGAAAGCCAACGTATTTTGTTTTATACTAGTACAAAAAAGACTTATCTGGAACAGCTTAAAAATGGAAGATGATCCGGAAGTAACGCATAATAAATAATCCTGAATACTGTCACGCTTTAGTTGGAGCTCATCATGGTTTTCATTAAGCTTTGATGAGATGCAATTGTTTGGCAGAGCCTTGTTGATTAGAATGACAAATGACAGGAAACGAAAAACAAATTTACTCACTATTTTTATGCCTTTATGGGGTCCATCGAAAATCTTTGCTTCTCTGAGGCAAATTTTGAAATTGTCCACTCGCAATTCCTCCACCCACACAGCCATGGCATCTTGAGGTCTCTTGGGGAATTGGTGACTAGCAGTTACAAATATGGTTGGAGGAGTCGAAAACCGCTGAAATGAAATAATGAGAGAAGTTAACATTAGTAACTTCAGCGAGTGAGTGAGAGACTGACCGAATGAACAGATCAATTGAACGAGTATGCAAATGTCCTGAATAACGAAAGAATGAGTGAATGCTTGCTTGAGTGTCTAACGTTCTTCAGCTTCCAGATATTTTGAAACTGCAGCAGATCTTTTGAAAAACTGACAGAATGCTTCAATATAATCAAAAGTGATTCACGCAACACGTTACACGCCGCAGAAAGTGTAAATATTTTGAGTGAGCCCGCCAAAGATATTTTAACTATTCAAAAGAAAAAAAATATGCTTAAATCCAAAAGCCACTAATCAGCTTATGGTTAATCGGTTTTGATCTTTTGCATTAGAAATATCTGTGTTTGTTTAAGAAAATAATCTTTAGATTTAGTCTCAGATGATAAACGCTTCTTAAGTTCAACAAATTTCAACAGTGACATTTTGCTTTGTTTTTTCCGGATGGTACTGATATAGTTTTCTATTCAGGCTTAGCCTCAAGTTGCCAGACAACGTTTGAATTACGAGGCAATTATTCTACTTGAGCAACTGCACATCAAGAGAGGCGGCTTTTTAGTGTAGTTCTTTAGTTATTGCGAAGTATTCAGTATTTAGATATTTATCTTCTGACGGTATTTTGTTTCCAATACTTTCTGCTGAGTAATCGCGCCATATTTTGATGGTCAGCGTTTGTAGAGGTCATCCGTACAAACTGGCAGAAAAGTGACAATTATCAGAAAAGAAAATTCGTTACCTGACTCGCGAATTGCAGATAGACTTGAACACCCGCGAAACAGATATAGACATCAGGAAGTCAATAGAAAAAACGAAGTGAAAAAGCATTGACTGATGTTTGAACGTCGACCAAACAGTTGTAAGTAAAAAATATTTTTGCGCTAAAATTCAAATTCAATAAATGCAAGCTAAAGTTTCAAAGTTTAAGTTCCTCGAAAACAGAACGAGCCATGACTAAAAAGTCAAAATGACTGAATTTCTTGCAACAAAAAAGCTTAGCGAGATCTGTCGTTGTAGCATATTGCAAATTGATATAGAGATATTTATACTGGAGAGTTATTAGACGATACCTTAGTAAACAGTCATCAGAGAGCTCTATCCCTAAATCACAAGTGATTGTTGCGTTGACTGCTGGTGGCGAAGCAGGCCCGGCGCTGTGGACTTCGTAACTTGTCTTAAACCTTAATGCGTGGGGCCGGAGTCGCTTCTAGCGTGAAGCATATAAACCCAACATTCTTCGTTGCTTTTCCAGAAGCTGTAACATGCAATTGAATCTGCGTCAGCGTGACTTATCAGCTCCGAGACTTTAGGCGGATGAAAGTCGTCGCGTAAGCTTTGAATATGATTGTTTTATGGCCGCTTGAGTTTGTGAATTTGCTATCCAAGGACGCGGTTGAGGCGATGTGCTTCGTCTGCTTTTTAAACGTATTTCGGCCAAGTGGAAGTGTCTTAGACAAGTTATTCAATGTTATTTTCTTCACTGAAGTGCGGAAAATTTGCCAGAAACATTTTGGGCTTCATACTCATAATGAATGCTGTACTATAGCTGTGCTTTTCTTTGTATTTGGTGAGGTAATGCTCTCTATCAAAGCTGCCATTTCGCCTTCTTTATATGCCACAATTGACAATAGAGCTTCTTCGGCTGCTAAACTTGGCCTTGCGGCTTTCTTTCGATTGCTCCGGCCATTTTTTCCCCAGGTTATGATTTTGTCGTTTTCTGGTACTCGGAGTTATAAGTGTTTTTTTTTCTATATCTCCGTAAAGTTGTACTTGTGCTTAAAGAAGGAAGAAAGTTCATTTACACTTTGAAAAAGACTTGTTTGTTTTTGGCTTCGTGCACTGCGACAAAGGGTTTGAAAACGCGATTAAAAGGTCAGTATTGTTTTGTTGTCGCTCTAGTGTAACGATCACGCAAAGTCTCGCTTTTAAGAGGCATAATTCCACGTTAAATGTCTCTCCTTGGTAACCAATCAGAGTCGAGAGATTTAGGAACTATAGGGATTTTTCCAATTTGGCAATTTTAAACCCGCGCTTGTGATACTGTAAACACCAAGTTACTTAAACTACAGCTATTTTCTGCGCTATTTCTTTTCAAGAACATTGACAATTTTTTGGTAAATTTTGCAAACAAAACTTAACTGGAGAACTTTTAGGAAGTTTTGCCAATAATTGATAACTTTTGGCTTTATTTTTTGAGGAATTTCTGAGTGAATTGTCAGGCCTAATTCTTTCAACTTAAATTTTACTCATCATTTCTTCATCTTTTGTCATAAAGACTATATTAATTGTATAGTGCAATAATTTTTTGGGTTAACAGACCATCTTATAGTTTTGTGTTTTGTGTAACTCATTTAATCTCTCCAGTATCTCATCCACAATCTTGGTTGTCTTCTTTAGAAACTCGTTAGATATCTCTTTGCTTACTACTTAAGAATCGAATTCTAACCTGCTGGAAATCGATCCTCTTGCATTCCGTTCCAGTTGTCCAAGAGTTTAAGGACGTGGTACCTGTTTGAGATCCATTTGGCGTCGTTTGAAAAGCGAGATAGTTTACTTCTAAGGACTTATTTGAGCCCTCAGAAAATTCGAGAAGACAAACAGTGAACTCGCTTGCTTTGACATCTTCAACCCAGACTGCAGCGCCGTTCCCATGAGTTTGACTCTTCACAGAGTGGCCAGCTGAAGCGAGAACTGTTACTTGCTGTCCGCCGTAAAATGGTGTTTGGAAGTAAATCTTCTTACAACCGAAAAGCCCTGGTGAGCTTGTTGTTACGTTTTCTTTTCCGGCCTTGAATCCGCCTGCTGTAATGGAATAAATACAATATTTTTCGTCACACTGATCGCACCTACTAAGTTTTAACTAAATGCAAAGCTGACATCCTATAAATAAGCACGTTAGTTGCTTCAGTAAAAGATTTAATTCTCCATTTCCGTGATGTGTGCGCCCCTCCCCCATCTTTCAGTTCGCTTCTTTTTTGATCAACAAAACATAAAAACGACTGAGCTTGCCGTGAGAAGTTGAATTAGGAATTACAGTTACAGAACGCAAAAATACAGACACCATACCTTCAGAGGCTGGAGCGCCCAGGCAAACCAACAAGAAAATGAGAAAGAAGTGCATCGCGTATTGGTGCTCCGACGACATCAGTGCTCCGACTGAAAGGAAACTTCACCTTGATGCATATTATAATAAACACAATGCGTGACTGGAATGTACCTGTTAGGACATGTCGAGTTATAGGATATCAACAAACTGTAAACAGCACGTTCATTGAAATGAGTTATCTTGGGGGTGACGCATATGAATGAAGGGTGGAGGATGTCAGGCAGAAGGAAAATGACCAGTGTAGAAAAATATGACGGATTCCTTAGAAATTGTAAAAACTTTTCCTTTCCGACGAAGGTGATTTATTTCCACCAAATTACAATACAAGAATTATTATAAATAACACTGAACTGATTATTATTTAAGTTGCTTTGTGAATGAAAACTACCGACCCCACCCCATGTCCCCTCTCCCCAGTCCTACACGGTGCCCCCGTATCCTTTACAAGCGTGAAACCAAAATTATGTTAATCAAACTTTCCAGTTCAACTTTACACATTTCAATTCTGATTAATTTATGGTCTGCTTTTGCTTTTCCAATTCACGTTTTACAGCAAATTTTCAATTAATTGCTATTTTCAATTGATTTGATGTCAATTAAATTTCATTCCGGTTATGAAGGAGATTATGTCGAATTTTAGTTTGCCATGTTTTAACTAAGAGGAAAACTTGTAAAGTATTTAGAGATTTGAAAGTTACGAAGGCTTTTCCTTCGATCATTTTCCTGTATTGAAAATGAAATCATTTGAAAGGAGTTGCAAGTTTTTTTCGACAGACTCCTCATTTATGTTGTTGTGTTAAGACTCGCTTGTTGCTCTTCAGTCCTCTTCTTTGACCTTGTTGAGTTCTGCGGCTGTTCTTAGATATTGTTTCAAGACATGAGGTCATTATATTTCAATTCACTGACGTATAATTTTGGCTAATTTAATCATTTCTTTGTTGGTTCATTTGATGTGTTTTACTTCATTTTGACTAGTGTCGTTTCCTTTAATTTAGATCGAAACTGATGACTTGATTTTCTGTGTAAAATCACGTTTAACGTCGCAGGTTTTTTTTTATATCCTTGTGACATATTTTCAGTACTGAGAGATGTGTTCACTAGGGTAAGGTGGGCAGAATAATGGAAGGAAGGAGTTTGTGTACGACTACAAGAGATACACACAAACAGAAACGAACAAATGAAAACTAGAAATGCCGTGTGATCCAGATTCAACTCTGCCAGAAATGTGGACTTAACTTGATAATGAAATAGAACTTTCCGTAAGTAGTAACCTTGAGTGGGGCGATTAAACAACTGAGCCGTGAAGAGAGCCGTCAGCTTATACAAGGTTAAAGATTCAGTGTTTGTATGGATCTGAGACAACTACGTAGCGTCCACTTACAGGTTGGTATGCAATGACTATAATCACGTGTTTTTGCGGATGGAGAGGCTATGCGTAAGTGTCTGATGAAAGTAGTAACAGATTTTCAATGTCTTTTTTCTTTGCAGTTGTATAGTTATTCAGTTGAAGAATAATTAAATTCATTCTTTAAGTTGGTTGGTTTTTCTTTCTTTGTGCAGGTGGAAGTTTATTAAATATTGAAGCGTGCCATGATCACTCCACTCTTTAATCTGCTTTTCTCCTGTTGTTTTTGTGGTAACACATTTTAATCATTCTTTAATCTTTTTCCTCAGCAGAGTGATTTTCTTTAACCCATAAAACAACATCTACTGTAGCAGTAAGTTAAGAAAGCCATAATTAGTGATTAAAATAGAAAACCATGAAATTGGCATTCATTAGCATCTAATTTTCCAGCAACTAGTACTTTCCGGGTTAGTTAAAATCTGTCTTTAAGATTGACACGTTATTGATCCTGAGTTGCGGCCGAAAGAATAACAGATACGTTGTGACAGGACCGTCTTTGACCTAAGATTAAGACTGGCCATTTATGGACAGCTTTCTGAGAAAATATAAAAATAGTTGTGCAGTTGCAGACAGCAGTCTGAAGTGAAGTGGAAAAGATACATTTTTGAAGGCATTACTGATTTTAAAAGCACAAAATAGAACGTACATTTCCTACACACACTGAAAGAAAATAATGCTCTTTACGCAGTCGGCTGGATAGTTTAAGGAGTTGTCGAGCTTATGAACACATGTAATTTTTTACCGGATTGAAACTAATTGGACAAAAATGCCATGGGAATTTCTAAGAACATTTCCTCATTTAAAAGTGTAAGTACTTAAACTGTGGTTAATGAGCTCTGCAGTCTACGTCATAGGTGTCATCCAAAGTTGACACCAGTTCTGTTATCTTCCCCCTATTAGTCATTGTGCAATAGCCTTAGGTCAATCTCCAATGTAACGTATCATTTACCACATGGGTAATCAGACGACAAAGCTCCCAGTAATTTTCCACCATGCTCTCATGTGATTTCCGCATGATATACCCATTCCCAACTCCTTCAATCCCCAGTTAGTATTACCATTGTCTTCTGACCCTGTTTCAGTTGTAAGCTATTATTCTAGCTACAAGTAGGCTGTTCTCCGCTGACCAAACTATACACGTAAATCTCGCAGCCACCGTTTTCAGTAGTAGTCCAGCCTCTGGCGCTGGACCATCGCAAATTTCAGCCAACAATCCGACCATTAACTACCGGCATACCCACGGAGACTCACCGCTTTATGCTGTCGAAACGCCATCTAAACTAAACCGCTCCGCGTCCCGTCTTTATCACTCTTCACCACCTTTACATCTGCGCGGTCTTTCAATGGCGGACCCGCTACTTTAAACCTTGGCATACGCTAGCGAGTAACGTTTGTTCAGCGATCATGATAAAGCCTAGAACTAGACTAGAAGGCTTTTGGACATTATCTCTCGGTTGAATTTTGATTTTGGGAAATCTATTCGGGCATTTCCGGCTTCGGCAGTCAGCTACTGGAAACATCCTGCGGGAAGAATTTAACACAGGCTCAGTTAAATTTCTTTAAAAGAATTTTCGTAATTAAATCTGTTGCAACTCTTTTGTGAATTTTCTTTGGCTTCTGTTCACCTTCGTCAAAGTTGCGATATTAAAGTTGGCCATTGCTATCTCCGGCCACTTACGTGAGTCTGAGGAAAACATAAACAACTCGATAACTTGTAAATTCGCTTACATTTTAGATGTTTTTTTCTTCATGTTTCACAAGATGCAGAATAGAAAAGTACAAGCAAAGACAAAATAAGAGAAAGATAGAACAACAAGAGTAAAAAATGAAAAAAAAAAAAAAAAAAAGCTAGCTCTGTGTGGCTTTGTTTAATGTTACCGAAGTGCGCTGGTGGAGTAAATTGCGCGCGGGCTGACAATAAGTAAAAACGTGAAATAACCAAATTCTAGCGGCGTTGTGAATTCACAGGTAGCCCAAAATCCTAAGTTGGGAATCGTCAACATGCAACATGACATTGCGTAACAGTTTTGTTATAAGAAGTTTGGTGTGGGAACACAGCGATCGCACAAAATAGTTCAAAATAAAGGGAAAAATAATGACATCGATATCTTGTGTTTTATGGCATTTGGAGGCGTTTCAAAGCGATTATAGCGAGTTTTATGCTCTAATCACCCTGAAACGATTATAAAATATTTTGTAACTAATCTTAATAAACACAAACACAGCATCAGGGCGGGCATCTCGTTTATTGATACAAGATAGAACGAGTGTTACATCATCAAAAGGTAATACAGCGATGAATAAACAGAAAAATAAAAATTAAAGTTGAAAGAGATGCCTTCGAGTGGCTCTTGGATAACTTACAAATTCTTAAATAGCATACTAGCCCCTTAGGGATTCATGCTTAAAACACTTCTATGGTTTACAAAATATATTTAGCTTCTCTGTATTCTTCTCCATATCTATATATGGAGAAGTCCATATAGGGCCGAAATTCTCCCTGTATGCTTGATTAATAAGGCATTACACAACTGAAAGGTTAAGAAAGAATGATACGATCACGCGCTGGCGAGAAACATCACAAACTTCAAACGCGCAATTCTGATTAGGAGTCGTCCAGGCATATAATATCGTCTGATGTTAAATAAAACAGAAGAGAAAGAGATTTGTCAGAAAAAGAAAAAAAATTGTGAAAGCAAGTTCTTTGATCAGAAATGTTCGCGATAAAACATCAGAAAATCTTCAAGAGTGATCGTAAGGCATCGTTCGGGACCTTTCTCGGCCGGTCC